>JAJJMC010021281.1:2773216-2795194 GCA_023531435.1 Papaver californicum | reverse complement strand
TTGAGTCTCTTAACCAACAGAGAACACCAACAAAATTTTTGAGTCTCTTAACCAACAGAGAACACCAACAACATCTTGAGTCTCTTAACCAACAAAGAACCACAAAACAAATACCAGCATATACTATTTCTACTTCTAATACTTCAACAGGTAGACCACTCAGAATCATCAACCCAGACGTTTCATTTGTTGGGTAGGAGGAAACCTCTGAACCAACTAATTGGTTAAGTTTCGTAAAGACCCAACGTGAATATTTTCGGTTTAAGGCGGAACCTATGAAGCTGTTAAATGGTTAAGTTTCGTGACAACTCAGCAAGCGAAGCCTCTGAATCTAGACGATCAAGCTTCATAAAAAGCTAGAAAAGTGGACAAGTATCCACCGTTACCAAGCAATCTATAGAAGACATACAAAATCTATGGAGACAAGAAAGCAAAATTAAGATAAGATCATATCGACACGATGACAAGTCAGAAAACCAATCCATGGGCCTGTATGAGCAAGATAAGCGAAGCATGAGAAGCAAGTTGAATGTTCACCAGCTACCCTTCAACTTGAGGGGAAGTGTTGAACCATACAGCCAGAAGACCAATTTTGAATCCAGTCAGAAAATCAATCCTGATACAAATGCCAACTCATAGTTTTTAGGATTTGTTAACAATATATTGTGTTTAGGATTTGAGTAGATTTCCTGTTATGTTTAGAATTTCCTGTTATGTTTAGGATTTGTTTAGATTTCGTACCTTATATAAAAACTACTCTCATTATATAAGAGAGCCTTCTGTACGGTTAAAGTATCAAGAAAAACTAGAAGCATCACAATTATTGTTTCAACTTGGTATCAGAGGGGGTTCGGTCCTATGGGAGGTGATTTGATCCTCTCCAACCATCACCACTAGTTCACGTTCATACCATTCCACCAGTATTTTCACTTTGCATTCACAGCATCATCTCCTTGCATACCATCTTTGCATCACCACCAGTTCAGTTCCACTACATACAGAACACACTACAACCATAGAAGTTCACGACCATGGCAGCACAACAACACCATACTACCATCAACACCAGCTTCTAAATATCAATTTGAATCTATTAACCAACAGAGAACACCAACATCATTTTTGAGTCTCTTAGCCTACAGAGAACACCAACAAAATTTTTGAGTCTCTTAACCAACAGAGAACACCAACAAAATTCTTGAGTCTCTTAACCAACAGAGAACACCAACAAATTTTTTGAGTCTCTTAACCAACATAGAACACCAACAACATCTTGAGTCTCTTAACCAACATAGAACCACAAAACAAATACCAGCATATACTATTTCTACTTCTAATCTTCAACAGGTAGACCACTCAGAATCATCAACCCAGACGTTTCATTTGTTGGGTAGGCGGAAACCTCTGAACCAACTAATTGGTTAAGTTTCGTAAAGACCCAACGTGAATATTTTCGGTTTAAGGCGGAACCTCTGAAGCTATTAAATTGTTAAGTTTCGTGACAACTCAGCAAGCGAAGCCTCTGAATCTAGACGATCAAGCTTCATAAAAAGCTAGAAAAGTGGAAAAGTATCCATCGTTACCAAGCAATCTATAGAAGACATACAAAATCTATGGAGACAAGAAAGAAAAATTAAGATAAGATCATATCGAAGCGATGACAAGTCAGAAAACCAATCCATGGGCCTGTATGAGCAAGATAAGCGAAGCATGAGAAGCAAGTTGAATGTTCACCAGCTACCCTTCAACTTGAGGGGAAGTGTTGAACCATACAGCCAGAAGACCAATTCTGAATCCAGTCAGAAAACCAATCCTGATACAAATGCCAACTCATAGTTTTTAGGATTTGTTAACAATATATTCTGTTTAGGATTTGAGTAGATTTCCCGTTATGTTTAGAATTTCCTGTTATGTTTAGGATTTGTTTAGATTTCCTACCTTATATAAAAACTACTCTCATTATATAAGAGAGCCTTCTGTACGGTTTAAGTATCAAGAAAAATAAGAAGCATCACAATTATCGTCTCAACTATAATGAGTCTCAAATTTTATGGAAGGATTGTTTAAGAATTGCTTCTGAGATTGAACATGCACTTCTAATACTTGAACTCGGGAGCTTCTATACTGATCTTTCACAAATATATCATGTCAAACAACATACTCCCGGACGAGAATTTTACTGCCAAACTTGCTGATTTCGGAACATCCAAATCATTTCCTATTGGAAAAATCCACCTAACCGTACACCTCTAAAGGGGACTTTTGCTTACTGGGACCTAGATTTCTGCTGTTCAGGGGTCAATACGCTGAAAAGTGATAACAGGAGAAAGGATGTATCAGAAAAAAAAGGTCGAATATCAAATTAAAAATAAGTGGTGTTTCATTTAGATCATTGATGAAGGATAATCGGTTGTTCGAAATTGTAGATATATGCGTACTCTCTGAGAGAAGTGATAAAACATTTATACAAGTTTCGTAAAATCCATGAAGATACATTGGACGCTGAGTAAAAGGAGTTCTTATTGGAAGTATTTAATTATACTAGCGGTACATTTGAGCAGGTGGAGAGATTCTGATTCCTTTCACTACAAGAAAAACGGGTTTAAGCGACCAAAATCTTAGCAAGAGCTCGGAAATTTAGTCGCTTAAATAGTTTAAGCGTCTAAAATTGCAACTGCCAAAAAATTTGGCGGCTATAAACCTGTGTCCACTATTATTTAGCAACGAAAAAATATATTTAATCGCTAGATCCTTTGTTCAAGTAATTTATAGCAACTAAAAAAGTGATCATGTAGCTATTTACTTTGAGGCACGGACTCGTAGCAACAACAAAATAAATTGGTTGCTCTAAATGTCAGCAAGTGTCCAATATTTTAGTCGCTTTAATAGTTTAAGCAACAAAACTTGCAACTGCCAAATAGTTTGGCTGCTTTAAATCTGAGTCAACTAATTTTTAGCCATAGCCAGATGTGTTTGATCGCTATATCCTTTTTCCAAGTAATCTATATAGCATCTAAAATAGTGTTCATGTAGCTCTTTACTTTGAGCCACATACTTGTAGCAACCAAAAAATGAATTACTTGGTAAAAATCTCCCAACAACTAAGTTTAAGCCACCACCACCATTTTAAAAACGAAATCAGTTTTTAAAGTAGACATTTAAGATCTTAATATTAATCCAACAATGTTAGTAGGATTTGTTTAATGAAAACATGAAAACTCGTTCAAATCAATGTTTTGATTTACTATGAACAAATGTTTAAATGCACGAATTGAGCCAATGTGGGTCTTTGTGAAACTAGCCTTGCTCCGAAATGCAGAAACCTACTAGTTGGAGATTCAAATAATCTTGTGGAAGATATTGAAACTGGCCTTGCTCCGATTGTAGTCATGTTTTATTTACTCAATGGAGATAATAAACACACGACGAAACGAAACTGATAACAATAGAGAAATAAAGAGGGTGTTGAAGAAATTGTGACAGTGCAAAGAGTATTTCATTGTTTATACATACAGTGATACAACCATAATTTTTATTTAAGGAAACACGACGAGTAATTTAAACGATGACTCAGCGAAAAGAGATTCATGAATCTTATTAACTGATAGTTATTCTTCCTTTGTTTGATCTACTGAGCATTTAACCAAACCTCATTTTCTAACTAAGGAGGTAAAAACATAAATGGTGTGCTAGGTGACATATGTTCTATCACTATAAATTTTCTATACCGGAAAATGGAAAACAATTCATTTAGAATTGACCAGCCAAATCAATTTAAGACGTTCCAACTTGAAGAATTTTTCAATCACAATTAACTTTGATTCTATGCAGTAGGTAAAGAGATAGAGTATCAATTAAGTTGTTTCTATAAAATTTGAATAAGTACTCCTCTGGTGTTTGGTCTTTGTTTTGCCACTTTATGTATTGCTAAAACTTGAGCCAATGTTGGTCTTTGTGATGCATCTCTCTCTATGTCCCTTGAAGCAACAGAAGCTGTCTTTCTCATGCTCTTCAAGTCATAACTTCCTTCTATTCTCCCATCAACTATCTCAAAAGCACCAGCCTGCAAGTTAGGTTTCACCTGCACGCAGATTTTCCAGTTAAAGTTTATTAAAAATATACGATAAAATCGTACAATGCCATCAGCTAAATAAGTTTCAATCTTTTGTTTTATCGATAAGAACTTGTTTTCCATACTTGCTGGATAAAGAACTCAGTTTATTTGAACCTTTTCCTGAATTGAAGAAATTGACACAAGAGCTTCCAAATGAGTGACTTGTTGGGCTGTTCTACTAAACTGAACTGGTACATTCAACTTTGACTAAAATGCCATCTCCATGTCCCTCATACATTCAAGTCACAAACTTGAGGAAACTATGTCCAACAAAATTCATAAGAAAAACATAAATTAGCTAGACCAGTGGAATGCTTGTTTTTTAAAGTTCATATGTCAACATTAGGGTGTAGGCAGCTGAACAATTGCAGAGATAACTGTAAAGCCTAATGCAGCTGATTTTTTTCCCATGGTTACGAAAGTTAGACCTGCAAAATTGAATAAGAGAATGAGAAATGCAGCAGATACACTCATAAACATCATTGATGGCTTTGCAAAGAAGCGAAGACAATGTATGGATTCTGTGCACATTCAAGCTGTTCAGAGAAATGAACACTAATCCAATTCCCAAAACGGCAAACTTTGTGCACTTATACAACTGGGATTAAACAATGTCCAATTTTTGTTGGCAACCTTCACATTTTGCAAAAGTGCACAAAGAGTTGGCAACATATTGACAAATGTTTAAACGGATGCATAGAAAAACTTATCCTTGAATATAAAATAAGCCCTGTTAACTAGAATTGCTAGAGATGAAACCCCAATTACCTTCTCAGGGTTAGCTATGAATATCCGGGAAAGGAGATCTGCAAAGAGTGCAGTAGACAGGCATAAATTCCTGACTGTTACCGTCATTTAGCTTGGACACCCTAAAATTGCAAGCACAAGTATTTTGATGCATCCATAAGATAAGTATCAATATTAAGGTGGAGTTAAATAAGAACAATGTATGCGGTGACACCACTCAAGATCCTACATAAATTGAAGAATTCTCCACTTACACAAAATTGAGAACCTGCATTCCACTTAGATCTGCAAACGGGCCAATAAGATGATTGTTGGACAAATGCCTGGAAAGTAGAAATGGAAAATTAAATATCTCTTTAGTATTCTGAACCCAAGATATAAAATGATGCTGCCACAAGTATTTTCATAGCCTCATCACTGTAGGAACATTCCCGCTTTACGAATTCCTGTCAAGACGTCTGTTAGAAAAAACTAAGTAAGTTGATTCTTGCCGAAATGACTGTAAGTAACAGGTAAATTCATAGAGATCCTAAAAAATAAATAACAGTAGTACTAATACAAAGATTACATTCGAAGTAATACTGCAAAAATTTAGAACATACAAATGCTTGGTATGGGTTAGCATATCTAGACCAGGGGTGTTACCGCTAGAGACTGGGATGCTGCCATTTAAAGAAAGGAAATTTCACATATATTTATCAAAATTTGTTTTAAAAATCACAAAAAAACTTCAAGATTTCCCCAAAATTGAGACTCTTAGACAACACCCACATACATAACCCAAAGCAAGTTACACAAATTATGTCTCGGTAGGACATGTATTTCTATTACTACGAAATTCATAAATGAAGTAGTTAAAATGGTGGGGTTACCATTCTCCTTTTTGTAGTGACGAATCTTGTATGTGTTCCTAATAAAAGGAATTTTTCCTTTTTTCGAGGTCTCAACGGGGTGTGGAAACACATAAGAACTCTTGAATGGAAAAGAGATGTAGCTCCAGTTCCTTCGGAAACGATAAGATCTTTGGCGCAAGAAGATCAAATCCCTTCTAATAAAGGAAATTTCACATATATTTATAAAACACGTTTCAGAAAACTCAAATATCCCCTGTAACATCAACACCCAAGTCAGGTTTCAGCCTTTGAGCACAAATACCATTTCTGAGCAACAACAAAATCAAAACCGTAAGTTCTTAGGAAAATAAACCCCAAATTCAACACAATTTTCTCTATCATCGACATAAGAAATTGAAAAAAAAACTTTAACCCTAACTTTGGTACAAAAACACCCAAAATTTCACAGCAAAGTATTTTTACAAAACCCACAGAGATATGCAGAAAACAGAAAAAGAATAAGAGATTTCGAAGATTTGTAAAAATTCTAATTTTAAATTCTCTAATTTTAACGGAGATTTGTAGAAATATTGACTCCAAAATCTCTAATTTTAAAAGAGATTTGAAGAAACCCTGACTCCAAAATCTCTATTCTAACAAAGATTTGTACAAGAAACCTACAATCGATATGGTCACTCATTTTATTATGAAAATAAGAATAATTTCTTACTAAACTAACAAAGAAACGTACTGTAACAGCTCCTGACCGAACTGCATCATACTGCATCCATGATATCCTAATAGCCATCCTTCGTTTGAAGTTGTTGGCAGTAGAGAAAATGAAGAGATCCAGCGATTTGTTAGGTAGAGGAGGTGCTCTGAGTACTTCTAGGTCCACTATGTGTTCTAAATCCTATGATATGGGTAAACCCCTGGCAGAACAGACACTAACTTCAAGTCTCAAGAAATCCTTACTTCACTAACAAGCCATGGCTCCAGACTCTGTCACAAATTCCAGCCCTAATTTGTAGAAACCCTTACTCTGAAATCTCTAATTTAACAGAGATGTGTACAAACCCTAAAATTTGATATAAGTAGAAGAGATAAATTAAGTGAGATTGAGGAATATTCGGTAAAATTTGGGTAATGTTTCAGAGAGATGAAGATCAAGAACAAAGACTAACAGAGAGTGAGGCTTAGTTTACAAAAGGAAAAAAAAAACTGGCTAGGGTTTCCAGTGGAGGGAAAAAAAAATTGGTGAAATTTTTGGTGGGAAGTATTGCGCCATTTCTTCGTTTCCCTGATCTTATGGCGGCAAATTTAGATTGTTCCGGATGTTTGGGTGGTAATCCGTATGATTTCGTAAATCTATATTTATATCCGTTGGATCAGATATTTTTGGCTTTCTATTGGCTAGATAAACAATTTAAGGATCAATGTGTGTGTTTTAGACTTAAAAAACGAAAATAATGTTTGTGTTTAAATTACTCCATTTTTGGTCAAATTAATGGATAATGAATAAAATTGGGTGAGATTGAGGAATATTCAATAAAATTGATGGATAACAAGTGAAATTGAGTGGGGGCGAGTAAGGTCAAGTGAAAATAGGTGAAATCAAGTAACTAATAATTGTGTGAATTCGAGTGACATTAAAGAATACTTAGTGAATTGGATCGACGTCAATGAAAATTTAGTGAATTCGAGTAAAATCGATGAAAAAATGAATGATTTTAATTGAGATTAAATAAAATTTTAGTTAGTCATATCATAGTAATCGGAGCCTACATGGATGATTTTAGCTTTTGGACCCTGTTACATATCCAAATCGAGCCATCAATAGCGTCATTTTCATTGGGGAAGATAACAACATGTTATATTATGCTTGGTCATGTACCACATTGTAGTGGAATTTTGAAACATCTAGACGAGTGCATACAAATCATAGTTTGATATCGTTAGATTTGTTAGATCGATAAAAAAATGAATAAGTTTGCAATTCACTTTGTTCCATATATGGTTGACCGAAATATATATCGGAGGTCAATATCTAGTTGTGTGAACCAAAATATGCCTTTTTTGATCTAATTAGTCTGAATATCTATACCATAACTCTAAACCTAGCAATGAAACCGTGAGATAAATTGAGTGAGGCCAACCGAAAAATGTCATTTGAGATTGACCAAAGTATATGTGAGATTGACCTAAGTCTATGTTCGTTCATATCTGATGGTTATTCAAGAGAGTCCCTCTTGGCCAAATGACATAACTAATTATAACTGCAGAAAAGCTTGCAGTTACACCCGATTGTATCTTATGTTATAAATCACTCTTAGCTTAAATACGTTGAAGAGGAAAGAAGTAAAATCAACTAAAATAAAAATACAAACGATTAAATAAAAAATTAAAATTTGTAGAATATATGAAATTATACGTGCGTTGTTAGTTAAAGAGAACAAGTTTATTTATATGGAATTAATAACCGTTCATTGTTCTTTTAGTCGTTGGACCTATATATATTGAGAGACATATGTTTTATTGGGCATTCTGGTTGTGACTCGTATAAAAAAATGTTAATCTTGATCCGTATGAGCATAAGATATTAATTTTGAACCGTTAGATTGGTGATCCGTATGAGCATAAGATATTAATTTTGAACCGTCAATTAACGATCCGTATGAGTAGAAGATGTAAAATCTAGAACCGTCCGATCAGCTTAAAATGTTAATCTTGAACCGTCGGTTAAAACCCTATTCGTTTTACTTATTGCCCACAAAGTTTTTATTATTTACGTTTAATACCCTTCTATATAAACACCCTAGCCCTAAGTTTCATCACTTCTCACTTCAACGCCTCCCTCCCTAAATTTCTCCGCCTCCCTCAATGAATCTCTCTAAATCTCTCTGAAATCTCTTTCTTTCTTCCTATTATCACCAACACCATTACACAAACTACTTTACAATTTCATACTTCATGCTTTTCAATTTTTGTCTAGTATTTTTTTGTTGGTTATACAATGTCGTTATGATTTGTGGGTTTTCCTGCCTTTGCAAATTCTTTATTGATGCATTTTACTTCTTTCAGTGATTCAAAAGGTCCGATGACGACACTATTATAGACTAGAGTTTCTAAATTGAGCTCTTCTCCTTCTCAATATATGATGTCTGAGCACTATTAATCAAGATTTTTTTATTTCTAGATTTCAATTGCATAGCAATAATTTTTATTTCTTTTGATTTAATCAATTATTTTTCATTTGGATCAATTTTCCCAAATAGCTCTTTCATATTGTTAATGACCTCAAGGTCCATTTTACCGTTTAAGTTATTCCTGTGATAATGACTTGGGGTTGCTATATATCTACACTGTGGTCTAGAAATTTAGTGGATTTTTCACTGTAAGTAACAATGATTAATTGTTTCTAGTTTTTGAAGTTTTTTATTTTGATCTCTAGATAAAATTCATTTCTAACCTTTTCTGGTTTGATCAAATACCATTAAAACCCCTTATTCGATTCACTCTTTAATTTTGCTTCCGTCTCTCCTTACACTAAGAAACTTGTTACAATGACGAGTTTAATTTTGGTTCAGTATAATTTTGAGAACATGGGATTTTCTTTGATTATCATTTCTCTGCATGCCAAGACTATAACTTCTAGAGATGTTATTCTATGGGGATTGTTTTCGTTAATTATAACAGAACATGAACCCATAAGTTTGGATGTTATAACATTATACATGACCCAGATTCCTTTTCCATTGTCAAGAAGGTGATGGGTGTTGCCAACAGGTTGTTGTTTAATTTTCGTCTTAATACATTCAGCTGGCCTAAGCAATTCTAGGTACTTCACTGCCTGATGCGACTTAGAGATGAATTTCTATCATGGTTGTTTCTTGGTTCTTTGAAAAGCTAATCCTCTATCATTTTGATTGTTACTTGTTAGATTCCCAAGTCTGCCACAATGGGGATGCAAAGAGTAAACCAATGGTATCAGGTAATGAAGTTTGTGACAAGTGGAACAACACAAATGATTTTTAAGATCATAGTGTCTGCAAAAGGCAGTCTGGATAAAATCATGCCATTCTTTACATTATCGTAGTTCCCTGAATATCTTGTTTCAGGTACCTCAGTGTAACCATTGGCCCAATCAAAATTTGGTTGTGTGATTTGGTTAATCTTTTTTAGAAATGAAAATTTAGTTGTTTCGTTTCATTTTTTTTTTCTGTGTTCATATTGTTCTCATATTTTTTTTCTACTGTAGTGAAGTATGTATTATGGATTAATCTTTCTGTTTGTGTGATTTGGTTGTGTAATATGGATTAATCTTTAGTTCTGATATTCTTTGTATTTGTTTGTTTGTATAAGCAGGACCCTTTATCACTTTTTTTTGAGAGATGAACATGAACTAGATGTGGAATGGGTACTCACTCTATTGATCTCAAAATCAAAGCTAAAAAACAGATTAAGTGGTATAAGGTTGCAGTATATGAATCTTGAAGTGTTTTTTAACTTTTTCCAGGGAGATTTAAAGAACCATGATGGGTGCTTCAAAGTTGAAGTAGTTGTATCAATGGTGTTCCTAATCTTTAGGTTTAAAATTGAAGTGTGTTTGATGGAATTGTAAATGAAAATTTTCTTTTTTCATGTAAAAAATGATTGTATTTTTTTTTGACTGAATGTGATGTAAATTAAATTCAGGAATAATAGAGTTAATCAATTGTGATTTTAATTTGGTTCATAATTGTTTTTAATTTGATTTTATTATTCATTTATAATTATATAATTTCAATTAGTATCATATAATCTTAATTAGTGATTTTTAATTATAATTATAATTTGGGATTATCTAAATCTGAATTTGTTCTTAGCGAGCAAAAAAAATTAGTAGCTTAAAAACTTAAGCGATCAACTTCAGGCCAGTTTAAAAACTCAACACCAAAATTTGGTAGTTTAAAAACTTAAGCAATTAACTTAAACCCAATCAAAATCAGAAATTACTTTTAGCGAGCAAAAATTTAATAGCTTAAAATTTTAAGCAATCAACTTGAGTAAAAACTTCGCTATCTTAAAAGCTTAAGCAACCACTTTAGGCCAATCAAAATCAGTAATCCCTTTTATCGAGCAAAATTACTTGGTCGCCTAAAACCTTAACCAAGCAATTTCAGGTCGAGTTGCTCCATGTATCCATCAACTAGGTCTTTTACTTGCTTTAGAATGGTTGATCTCTCTGAAGCGATTGATATTTTACTTGCTATATTGGTTGGTCTAATGTTAAGCGATCATAATTTTACTTGTTCCATGGTAGTTGGTCTAGATCTTAAGCAATAAGAGGATTACTCGCTTTAGGTAAGTTGGTTGATTACTAGAGCGACTGCCTGGCTGCTCAAGACTTTGAGATACATGACTTTGGGCAACCAATGGAACGAGTGTCATTTTAATCGCTATAAAAGTTATAGCGACTTAAAATGGCCTGTCGCTTAAACCTATTTTTCTTGTAGTGATTTTGTTAAAACTCATGTTTCCTTGCTGCTGCTCTTCTTCTTCCTCCTCTTTTTCTTTTTCTTTTTCTTTTATATCTTTCTCTAGTAGCGTAGAGAATTGTTGTTTCTGTTATTAGATGTTGAGTCACACTTCCACCGAACCATCGATTCTGATTATTTTACATGTCAGGATTATGTTATCTCAATAGGATATTTAGTTTACTCAATCTTCTCGAGTCTATAATTTATTGTGAAAAGTGTTAGTCTTGTTTTCATTATTTTCAAATGAAAAACTATGTTCATTCCTTCCAATATGTTAGCTAGATGTTGGGTATAAATGTAAATTTGGCTAACGGGACAAATGTTATGTTATTGGGTCACAGTAGCGAATTTTGGTTTGTAATGCAAATTTTGAGGCACCAGGTAAGTTAATTTGGTTGAGTAATAATTATTGATATTTTGACTACTGAATAAATATTATATCAGGAGGTGGACTTTAAATAAATGGGAAAATTTTGGGTGATCACGAGGCAAATTTATGGTCACAATTACACTTTTGGGTCACGAGCAATACTGTGAATCTCGGACCTCGATTTTATTTCGGTTAGGACTAAAATACCTTAACAGTTTTATTTCGGAGAAATATTGGAGTTTTTGTTTCCAAATTCTATATCACTTTATCAAGAAGTTTGAGAAAGATATTGAGTATTTTAGACTAATTTGAACTCGCCCCTCGTTATATGATTGAGGATTTCACACAACAAGAAGAAAATCATGTTTTTTTGGGTTGCTTCTGTTTTTTTATAATGAAGTTTCCATATCTTCCTCAACTCGTTAATTCATATCGGTGAGATCTCGGCCATCTCAGGGAGCTCCTCGGCTATATCTCGTCTCCTAAGATTAAAAGATACGCCTTTATAAATGACCGTAATTGTGAATCTCGACTAAGATGACTACATTGGTAACGAGGTAGACTTTACAAGGCAAACTTTGCATTACAGTATCAACTACTCCCTCTGTCCACTTTATTTAGGCGGAATTTGAGTTTTTCCTTGTCCACTTAGATATGCATATTTCACTCTCCAAGACGGTAAATTCATTTTTATCCTTATTTATAACACATTATTGTCAACAATATCAATTATTTTTTTGTCAAAGGATAAAATAGAAATAGGTATTTTTTTAAAATTCGAGAAAAACTCGTTTCCACCTGTATAATGTTGGTGGAGGGAATAAATAAAACTTTTTCAACTTCTCATTTTGAAAAAGTAGAAGCCAAACATGTTTTAGAGCGTGTTTGGATACAACTTGATAAGTTATTTTTCGATTCAATTAAATGGAAATCCAAAAGTTAGTTTGACAATAAAATTTTATAATGATTTCTAGAAGCAAGAGTCTACTTTTTGTGGGGTAATTTTTTTGCTTCTAACTTGTGCGATTGACCTCTACTTCCCAAAAACAAGAAGATGTTTATTTTTTTATATCCTTTTTTATTTTTGGCTTTCAAAATTTGAATATAAACTTCTTAAGTGGACACCAAACACCCTAAATATTCGCTATTACACATAACATAATTCATTATCTAACTGGGAATCAGGCACCTATATTTCATTCATTTTAAAGCATAATCAGGCACCTGCACAGTTGGCGGACATTTAAGTGTATAGGGTCTGTAAAGGAAAAAAATCGATACGAAATGAACTTTTATAGATTAATTGATGAATGGACAAGGTCCGTAAACAAATAGAAAGCGAAATCCTATATCATGACTATAGAAATTGAAATATTTCGATTGTAGAGTTCTGAGTCGGATCTAAATTGATTGACCCAAAACCCGATTTGATTAAAAAAATAATAAGCAGAAAAAACTCCCATCCCTAGTATGATTATTCTACATAGTTAGACATCAACATCGTAAGTAAGAAAACTTGTTGAATTACTTTATCAAGTTAAACAACACAAATTCATACTTAAGTCCACATGTTAATTAAGATACTCACAAAATGCAGCGGAGGTGTTAAGCCCATGAAGACAAGTATATTCCGATGGCTATCGTACTACGTTAGCCGGCTATCCCGTTAAACTAAGTTGTAATGATGAAAAATGGTTAGAATAGTTTTTTTGCATGGTAAAAGATGTTGGAGAAAATGAGTTTTAAACTAAATGGTTTTGGTCTTGGATGCTCACTCATTTCCTTGAGTGAATGAAACTCTTTAGCTTAGTCCCACATTGGGTATTCTAGAGAAGGATGTCCACTAGAGGGTGGAATGGGGTGGGCAAACAATACATGGGCTAACTTATGTAATGGGCTAACTTATGTATTGGACCTACGAATTTGAAAGACATCATCCATGATTTATTATTTTACAAGAAATCCTAAACCCTAAAGGTTTCTTTTCCTAAACCCTAAAGGTTTTCTTTTCTCCTAAAAATACAAAACGTTTTTCAGATTTTAAAATCCATCCCAGAGGAGGCTACTATCTTGTCTTCTTTTCACCATCTTCTCGCTTTGTTTTGCGCCTTTGATTGTTTATTTCACTTCCTTCCATGTTGCTCAGTTCAAGAATGGGTAGTTTGTATTGTGCTAATACAAGCTATATCGGGCAGTCTTATCCTGGACACATCTTCGCACGTTGGGGTTTAGCATTGCTCTTCTCGAGTATACCCACGAACTAATGTGTTAAGGACAACTTGTTGAACCTGTGATTCTTCCCTCGTAATTGTTCGTGGTAGAGTTGTTCTCAATTCAGTTCTTTATATATATTATTCTGATACATCTAACGATGTTGTTCATTGTTGCAAGATTCCAACAGAAGAAGATATCCATGATTCGCGAAACACTATCTTAAAGAAGACAAAGTCCAAGGAGTGGTTGGAAGACAGAGGAGGGAGGAGGACTCTTTTAAGAGTGTCTTAATCTTTTAAACTAGTCAAAGAAGATACATCTTTATTTTTCTTCCTGAATACACTAATTGCCTATTTGATTAACATAATTTGGTATATTCTATCGTAATCACGTTTCTTTTTCTTCATGAATGCACTACTTGCCTATTTGATTAACATAATTTGGAATATTCTATCGTAATCACGTGCATAAATAGTTGAGATTTATTTGGATCCATATGATAGTGGACATTGGACACTGGCACCATTCTTACCCCCAAAAACCATTGAGAAAAAGAACCTCATTTGACTTGTCGATTGAGTCTCCTAGAGCTGGATTTAAGATATTACTAGTAAGGTTCTTCTAGTTTTTGTTCTATATCCATTATTAGAAGGTTGCTTACCTTAGTGTGGTGTATGGATAGAAATTAAAAACATTCTTCGATGCTCGTGTATTTTGCTCTACGATTGTGCATGTCCTTATGTAAAAGCAGGTCACGAGCTTACTCTATTACACATGCAAATGGTATATTTTCTATTATTTATTTATTTTAGAAATTCCTAGGATCACATCGCAGTTCTGAACACTGTGCATCTATTATAGCTTTAGGATGTATTAATCCGGTTCTATGGAAATTGGGGGTGTGCAAATGGATTTGTTCCGACGAGTTCCAAATTTAGCCTGTGAATATCAACAACTACCTTTCCGCCCAAAGACATCTTCCTAAATCTTCCTTTAACATATGATTGATCAACTGATTGTTACATCAAGTAAAAAAATGATTCGAATAGAGTCATAGACTGCTGCACACTTTTAATATTAAAGTCAAAGGAATTTGATCTCCGAGAATATATTCGAATTTAGATCCAATTTGATGTGTTATAATATTAAACATAAATAGCTGAATTTAAAAGACTATAAATGAAACCGTCGAATGTCCAAGTCAAAGAAAAACACAAAACATAAAACCAACTTGAAATTAAATTTTTTGATTTTTTATTAAATTTAATGATTGAAGGTTGGGACAATGAAAACAACCAAATCTTGGTGCCATATGGAGACCATTCTTTGTAATTCGTATATGTCAAAATAAGTAAGACGGCTGCTGTTGATGTCGGCTTTGGAAGTCTGGTAGGATATGAGGAGATTAAGAGCATTCACAATGGGACGAATAAAATATGGATCAAACCCAAATATATTTTTGGGTCGTCCCAAAACCAATCACAGTGGAGGGACTATATTTGGGTTATAGTCCAGACTTCTTACTGTTTGGGATCAAAACTGATCCGAAAGATGGGCCAAAATCGAATTTGGTGGAGCGTGAAGGTAGCAGTGCGTTTCGTGACAGACGTGAAGTTTACGTACGTCTCGTGCCAGACCTTTGATTCTGCCCTTGTAGTTGTCCGTGGTAGAGTTGTTCTCAATTTAGTTCTTTATATATATTATTCTGATACATCTACGCTGTTGTTCATTGTTGCAAGATTCCAACAGAAAAAGATATCCATGATTCGGGAAATACTATCTTAAAGAAGACAAAGTCCAAGGAGTGGTTGGAAGACAGAGGAGGGAGGAGGACTCTTTTAAGAGTGTCTTAATCTTGAAAACTAGTAAAAGAAGTTACATCTTTCTTTTTCTTCATGAATACACTAATTGCATACTTGATTAACATAATATGGAATATTCTATCGTAATCACGTTTCTTTTCTTCATGAATGCACTAATTTCCTATTTGATTAACATAATTTGGAATATTCTATCGTAATCACGTGCCTAAATAGTTGAGATTTATTTGGATCCATATGATAGTGGACATTGGACACTGGCACCATTCTTACCCCCAAATACCATTGAGAAAAAGAACCCCATTTGACTTGTCGATTGAGTCTCCTGGAGCTGGATTTAAGATATTACTAGTAAGGTTCTTCTAGTTTTTGTTCTATATCCATTATTTAGAAGGTTACTTACATTACTGTGGTGTATGGATAGAAATTGGAAAATTCTTCGATGCTCGTGTATTTTGCTCTACGATTGTGCATGTCCTTATATAAATGCAGGTCACGAGCTTACTCTATTACACATGCAAATGGTATATTTTCTATTATTTATTTTTTTTAGAAATTCCTAGGATCACATCATAGTTCTGAACACTGTGCATTTATTATAGCTTTAGGATGTATTAATCCGGTTTTATGGAAATTGGGGGTGTGCAAATGGATTTGTTCCGACGAGTTCCAAATTTGGCCTGTGAATATCAACAACTACCTTTCCGCCCAAAGACATCTTCCTAAATCTTCCTGTAACATATGATTGATCAACTGATTGTTACATCAAGTAAAAAAATGATTCGAATAGAGTCATAGACTGCTGCACACTTTTAATATTAAATTCAAAGGAATTTGATCTCCGAGAATATATTCGAATTTAGATCCAATTTGATGTGTTATAATATTAAACATAAATAACTGAATTTTAAAAGACTATAAATGAAACCGTAGAATGTCCAAGTGAAAGAAAAACACAAAACATAAAACCAACTTGAAATTAAAATTTTTGATTTTTTATTACATTTAATGATTTAAGGCTGGGACAATGAAAACAACCAAATCTTGGTGCCATATGGGGACTATTCTTTGTAATTGGTATAGGTCAAAATAAGTAAGACGGCTGCTGTTGATGTCGGCTCTGGAAGTCTGGTAGGATATGAGGAGATTATGAACATTCACAATTGGACGAATAAAATCTGGACCAAACCCAAATATATTTTTTGGTCGGCCCAAAACCAATCACAGTGGAGGGACTATATTTGGGTTATAGTCCAGAATTTTTACTGTTTGGGATCAAAACTGATCTGAAAGATGGGCCAAAATCGAATTTGGTGGAACGTGAAGGTAGCAGTGCGTTTCGTGACAGACGTGAAGTTTACATACGTCTCGTGCCAGACCTGTTATTCTGCCCTAGTAGTTGTCCGTGTTAGAGTTGTCCTCAATTTAGTTCTTTATATATATTATTCTGGTACATCTAACACTATTGTTCATTGTTGCAAGATTCCAACAATCTTAACACATTATCTTTTATCTCGTAACAATGGGAAAGAACGATGTTGAAAAACCACAAAAGTTCAACGGAAAGGATTTCTAGAAATGGCAATCCAAGATGTTGTTTTTCCAAAGTTTTGTCATGTTGTTGTTGTGGAGATCTGGGGAGCTTATCCGTTTCGTCAAATCGATCACTTCCAATACAAAACAGTTAAGTATCAATAACTTTTGGTTATTTGTGAATCGTTGATGTTGATATTATATTGGAAAACAAAGGATATTAATTGTGAAGTGAAAAACAAAATTGAGTTTGTTCTTTTTAGTCAGCTGTAGAGTTTCGAGTATATCTCTTAACTTAGAACGAATTTCAACAAATCCTTTTAACCAAATATAGTAGACATCCTGATAGTTAACCACACCAAATTCCAGAAATTTTGTAGTTGTAAAAGTATTTTTTAGGTATTTTACAAAATTGAAAAACGTTCCTGAAAAATTCTGACGGGCAGAAAAATATTGTTGACTAAATTAGTTTTTCTAGCCTATCTATGAGTTTTATTTTTAAAATGGCTCATGTGGATATATTTGGTATCCACCAATATGTGGTGCACAGTGTGATATATAAATTAAACACCTCTTAGTTCCGTGTTTAAACTAATATATCAAACATGTTAATCGATAAATTTGAAGTTAAGATATATATTTTGTCTCGCATATCTATTTGATATCTTGCCAATGAGAGATTAGTATCTCTCAGTTGGGGCTTGAGTGATTAGATACTGTTTTGTTGATACTCATATTGATTGTTTATGTAATTGCTATTGGAGACCCTTCTTAAACAGGAGGAGGATCAAGATCAAGACGAAGGGGCTTGGAATCTTGGAATGGCTGGGGGTACATGCTTGGGTTTGGTTGCTCGTACTGTAGGAGACGACATTGTTCCACTTTTCATGCCTTTCATTGAAGAGAATATAACAAAACCTGATTGGAGGCAGAGAGAGGCAGCTACATATGCCTTCGGTTCCATCATGGAGGGTCCAGCTCCTGACAAGCTTATTTCCATTATTAATATTGCTTTAAACTTCATGCTCAGTGCCTTGACAACATATATATCAAGTCTATGCTAATGGTATTTTTCTCGTGTATAAAAGGGAAAGATTAAGTGGTAAGTTCTGGTGGAGCAACATTGCTAGGAATTTTGCAGCTATCGCCAACTTTTCAGTTAATTGGGTGGTGTCAGGTGGAATTTTAATTAAGGTTTTCAGGTTGGCCTTCAGTGTTACATTGTCTGTCTGCAAGTATACATCCCATGTAGGTAGTGAGTGTGTGCAAAAGCTGAAGGGTTCCAATTCCAAGTTCCTCAAATGGAGAATCAAGAAATTCAATTAGAGTGTAGCTTGCTTCCGTTTCTTTAATCGCAGATACCACAGTGGATGTTGATTTTGGATATTTTTCTTATGATGCCGTGAGATATGTCGAAAAGAAAAAACTACCGTTTTCTACTGCACCTGTAGATGATAGAAACCTTCCAGACGTTAGTTTAGGCCTCTACGACGACGTCACTGTCTTTGATCATATTGAAAAGAAAATTTACGCAGTTCACTGGGTAGAATTAGATCATTATTCTTCAGTTCAGGAAGCTTACAATGATGGAGTTATAAAACTGGAAAATCTGGCATCTAAAGTATTTAATATTGATCTGACGAAGCTGTCAGCAGGTTCAGTGAATTTAAAAACTCCACACTTTGCTTCGACTTCCAAACTTGCATCATCAATGAATCCAGAAGAGTACAAGGATGTTATTATTAAAGCGAAAGAACACATCGCTGCTGGAGATATTTTCCAGATTTTGCTAAGTCAACGTTTCGAACGTCACACTTTTTCTGATCCGTTTGAAGTGTACAGAACACTAAGATTTGTCAATCCAAGTCCGTACTTGAGCTATATACAGTCTAGAGGTTGCATTCTTGTTGCATCAAGTCCTGAGATTCTCACTCGTGTGAAGCGAAGAAAGAATATTAGCAGGCCGCTTGCTGGGACGGTTAGAAGAGGGAAGACAGAAAAGGAAGATAAGATGCTAGAGAACGAGCTACTTGCTGATTAAAAGGAATGTGTCGAGCATATTATGCTCGTTGATTTGGCAAGGAATGATATCGGTAAGGTATCAAAGGCATGGACTGTGAAAGTGGAAAAGCTAATGAACGTTGAACGCTACTCCCATGTCATACACTTTATGTTATTCAGAAATTTCTCTAAGTTTCTTAGAATTTTGTTTGCGCTTTCTGCAGTAAAAGCATCAAAGGAATGGTTTTATTTAATAGTGATCAGCATCAGAATCGCCCCGGCTACAAAATCAATTTTTTTTGACAAAGTAGTTCAGAGGTGGAAAGTTCTAGCAGCAATGACAGGGCTGCATGCCTCTCTGAAGTGGATATGTACATATGTGCTGGTCGAGGAGTAGAGGCTGAGCGGCAATTGTGGGAAATGAAGTTCGCGAGTAAACAACCTGGCAGAGAGCTTTACGACGTGGTCTTGGCCATATGTGCCTCCCAAAAGGAAGCCAATGTTGTAACACGGTAAATTATGCCGATATGCACTTGCTCAAAGTAAGAGGTAAGTGTTAAATAATTTTAAGGCAAACACTTTAAATGTTGGGACCTTATACCTCAACTGTGGGGTATAAGATGGAAACAAGTGTTTGTTTGATTTCTCAAGTAGATTCATAGAAGACCCTAGACTTATATGCGCCCTACCTTGTAGACCTCAATTGTGGGGGGTCTAAGGTGTGAATGAAGAGTCGACTTCTTCAGCAAATCAATGCATATGTTTAGCATGCCTTTGTTACGTGTTTTACAACCACTAACAATTTTTTGTTGTTTAAAGTTTGACAGGAAACTAAAATGTTGTTGAATTGGTCTAAAGGATCAGAAAGAACCAAAATCAAATTTTGATGATATAGTTTCTGTTAAATGTGTGTTGTAAAATAGGTGTACATGTTTCCCAGTTTATCCTGGATAATTGCATGGTTGCTCTGATCACAGGACCAGAAAATTGGGATGCTTGAGGTACATATTTAATTTCAAATATGTGATATATATATATATGGTACTAATCCTTTGAGGAAAATGTAATGACCGTACTATTATTTAGTACATGTATCTTGTATATGCCTTTATATGCTTTACAACCACCTAGAAACACATGTGACTTTTACAATTTGATTGAAAGGCTAAGTTGTTGTTGATAAGCATGATCTAAAGGATCATTGGAACCAGAAGAAATTCTGACGGAAATGGTCTTTGTCAAACTCAATATGTTTAATGTGTGTTGTAAATGTGTAGTGCATTCGGTGTAGAAATACATTTGTGACCCCAGAAGAATTAGTGGGATAATCTGATCAGAAATTTGCAGTACTTGAGGTACATTTAAATTGTGTACGTGATACATATTGTACTGACCTTAAGAGATGTTGTTGTTTCAGCCTCTGAAAAAATCTTAGCCTATGTGTGTACCCTCTTAAGGAGTGTATGTCTAAGGAAGTCCTTAAAACAAACATGATGAACTTGATTTTTGAAGAAACCAAAGTTTGTGCGCTTTAATTCAAGCACGAGAGAAAGCCGAATGGCTATTAAGATGTTTCTTAGAAGACATTATATGTGACCGAAGCCTGTTGCCACCATTGCCGAAACTCAATTGACTATGTGAGTCTAAAATAAATGAGCAATGGAAAAGTCTAGACAAACTCAGAGAAGGCGGCTAATTCGATAAGACAACTACTCTCTAATGAAGTGATTTTTATAGACTTAGTGAAGTCAATAGAAAAATCAGTGGATCCTTTGACGAAAGGATAATCTAGAGAGATAGTTTGTTATTGCATCGAGGGAGATGGGACTTAAGCTCAAGAAATAAAATTGCCATGAAGGACACTCAACCTTAGTGACTAGAGATCCCACGATCAAGGTTCAATGTGACAACTATTTTATGGTAATTAAAGGTATGCACTATCAAGAGAATTACATTCTCTGTCCCTCCCTATGGTGCATTGTTGTGATAGTATGCCTGCATGTGAAGGATGACTTTTAAGAAGTCTTAATGAGTTCTATAGTTTCAATTTATGATTGAAGTGGGGTGTACCAGTAACACTCTTGATAGAACTCACCTATCTGAATGAGGAAGTGGGCCGCTTCCTATAAGAATTTGAGCGAATTCTTTAGAGCATTCTGAGAAACGGGATACGTCCAGGGCCAAAATGGACACGACGACACGAACTTAGCAACGCCAGGAGGATATCATGCATGGCTGTTATCGCAAATTGCATCAAACGGTAGCAGTTCAAGACATCGCGTTCACTGTCTCTAGCAAGTAGTTTCGGTAACTTCTTACTAAGTAGAGGTTCAAGACCTGATGGACACCTTTGCCTATATGGTATTTTCCGCATTTTGAATTTTTTCGTTTATTACCGAGATTTCATTCATGTGGGGGATTGTTGGAGAAAATGAGTTTTAAACTAAATGGTTTTGGTCTTGGATGCTCACTCATTTCCTTGAGTGAATGAAACTCTTTAGTTTAGTCCCACATTGGGTATTCTAGATAAGGATGTCCACTAGAGGGTGGAATGGAGTGGGCAAACAATACATGGGCTAACTTATGTAATGGGCTAACTTATGTATTAGGCCTACGAATTTGAAAGACATCATCCATGATCTATTATTTTACAAGAAATCCTAAACCCTAAAGGTTTCTTTTCCTAAACCCTAAAGATTTCTTTTCCTAAACCCTAAAGGTTTTCTTTTCTCCTATAAATACAAAACGTTTTTCGGAGTTTAAAATCCATCCCAGAAGCGGCTACTATCCTGTCTTCTTTTCACCATCTTCTCGCTTTGTTTTGCGC
>JAJJMC010021281.1:2735214-2773206 GCA_023531435.1 Papaver californicum | reverse complement strand
CTTGGGTTTGGTTGCTCGTACTGTAGGAGACGACATTGTTCCACTTTACATGCCTTTCATTGAAGAGAATATAACAAAACCTGATTGGAGGCAGAGAGAGGCAGCTACATATGCCTTCGGTTCCATCATGGAGGGTCCAGCTCCTGACAAGCTTATTTCCATTATTAATATTGCTTTAAACTTCATGCTCAGTGCCTTGACAACATATATATCAAGTCTATGCTAATGGTATTTTTCTCGTGTATAAAAGGGCAAGATTAAGTGGTAACTTCTGGTGGAGCAACATTGCTAGGAATTTTGCAGCTATCGCCAACTTTTCAGTTAATTGGGTGGTGTCAGGTGGAATTTTAATTAAGGTTTTCAGGTTGGCCTTCAGTGTTACATTGTCTGTCTGCAAGTATACATCCCATGTAGGTAGTGAGTGTGTGCAAAAGCTGAAGGGTTCCAATTCCAAGTTCCTCAAATGGAGAATCAAGAAATTCAATTAGAGTGTAGCTTGCTTCCGTTTCTTTAATCGCAGATACCACAGTGGATGTTGATTTTGGATATTTTTCTTTTGATGCCGTGAGATATGTCGAAAAGAAAAAACTACCGTTTTCTACTGCACCTGTAGATGATAGAAACCTTCCAGACGTTAGTTTAGGCCTCTACGACGACGTCATTGTCTTTGATCATATTGAAAAGAAAATTTACGCAGTTCACCGGGTAGAATTAGATCATTATTCTTCAGTTCAGGAAGCTTACAATGATGGAGTTATAAAACTAGAAAATCTGGCATCTAAAGTATTTAACATTGATCCGACGAAGTTGTCAGCAGGTTCAGCGAATTTAAAAACTCAACATTTTGCTTTGACTTCCAAACTTGCATCATCAATGAAACCAGAAGAGTACAAGGATGCTATTATTAAAGCGAAAGAACACATCGCTGCTGGAGATATTTTCCAGATTGTGCTAAGTCAACGTTTCGAACGTCACACTTTTGCTGATCCGTTTGAAGTGTACAGAGCACTAAGATTTGTCAATCCAAGTCCGTACTTGAGCTATATATAGGCTAGAGGTTGCATTCTTGTTTCCATATGGGGACCATTCTTTGTAATTGGTATAGGTCAAAATAAGTAAGACGGCTGCTGTTGATGTCGGCTTTGGAAGTCTGGTAGGATATGAGGATTCACAATGGGACGAATAAAATCTGGACCAAACCCAAATATATTTTTTGGTCGGCCTAAAACTAATCACAGTGGAGGGACTATATTTGGGTTATAGTCCAGATTTTTTACTGTTTGGGATCAAAACTAATCTGAAAGATGGACCAAAATCGAATTTGGTGGAGCATGAAGGTAGCAGTGCGTTTCGTGACAAACGTGAAGTGTACGTACGCCTCGTGCCAGACGTGAAGGTAGCAGTGCGTCTCATGAATCAGACGCAACTCAAAATCACGCCTGTGTAGGCATTCACATAAGCGCACACCCCATTGGACGCACACTTCACATGCGCTTGGTGCTACGACGTTAACGAAACTTACGCCCGACGTAGGCGTTAACTAAACATACGCCTGCTGTATGCGCTCACCAGTTTTACGCCTGTGTATGGGCATTCACCAATTTTACGCCTGTGTATGTGGGGCGGTGGTGTACATGACTGTCTTTTGTAATATTTATCGTTGAGATTCTTACCGTTGTAACGATTATCTTTTTGTATTTACCTATATATATATGAATTGGTTGAGCATTTCATTTACTACTAACCCATTTTATTTGATTTGTGTACAAGAAAAAATTCCTTAGTTTCAATATAAGGTTTGCGACATACTTACACAATGCTAATTGTTGTTGAGGCGGACTGGGTACATGTTCATCAGGTTCCTCAATGTTGTGTTTAATACGGTCATCAGCATACCCGTATGTTTCTCCTTCCCAATCGACTTTGGTGACATATTTCTGCAAGTTAGTTACATATCACCAATACCCAATATACAAATCATATGTAACAACATGCACTAATTCTATTGGATTAACTAAATCGCTTTCCCTCAGCTGATTTGCATCGTCATTGTTGAGGTTGGCAATACCAGTAGGTGGGTTCCTGGGAACGCCGAAATTATAATGGTTTTGACTCCAACACCGTTCTCCGAGGTACACGTTATGTTGTGCAAAGAAAATAACTATAAAAAAAAATAAAGAAACTAACTATCCAAAAATCCAAGAAAATAAAGAACAATGCTATCAAAATAAATTATCAACTCACAGTGCCTAGCTAAGAAAATATAACCCTTTGTCTGAGAGTTTTGATGCTTTCCGTCCAACATCAGTGTCAAGGACTAAGATGGCGGAATCGCACGGTCGCCAGGTTACATCGTCTATAGGCAACTAATTAAGACAAGTCCTAGAGCGGACAATATCAATACTCTTCTTTCTTGTACCCTTCCACCGAGAACTTCTAGGACACACTGCTTCACTATCACCCCGTTAGGTTCTTTGGTCGATTTATGCCCAAATATTCGTACCCCCAAAACTTTTCTGTCAAGACAACCAACCAAATAAATAAATTACCAATAAATAAACATTTAAAAGAAGTATAAATAGAATTAAGAAATTTACCTCTAATATTTGGAAGGGTTCGGCTAGTGACTTCTTTCCCCTGCCAGATACGCCGAGTCCCAAATACAATTTCGCAAAAGCACCACCACCCCAATCATAATTGTCAACTGCATTAAGATCCTTAAAAGCAGCTAACCATCCAGCATCAATATAGTTGTTGACATTCGAAAAGAAAAATTGTCCCAAAACATACATACAAAATGCTCTGGCCACTCTCTCAGCAAGTATGCTATCATCGTTAGCCGCAACCAACGTTCCTGGATCAAAATATGAGCTCAAAAATGTAACTGTAATTGCATCTGAAACCCACTGCGCGAGGATATATTCTCTTTTACAAACTTCACTATCTTTTATTTCTGGAAAAACATGCGCCTGGACACATTCAAATTGGTACTTGACCGGGTGATACAAAATATCATTTCCAACACCAATACTTAATCCTGTCAACATGATCCAATCAAGCGGTGTGAACCCCATCTCACCAAAGGAGAAGTGAAAAGTGCTAGTTGTATCCCAAAAACACTCAACAAGATAGTCAATCAATGCATGTGACGAATCTACTACATCCATGGTCAATAAACAGTCCCCTCCTGCCTTTTCAATAAGGTATTTAACTCCAGGGTTGTATTTGATAATACCTGCATAGGTCTGAATAACCGATCTGTGAGAACCACGATGTAAATACTTAAATTTTGAATCGGTTGAATATGTAATATTTGTCGAAGTGTGACTCTGAGCATCTTCCACGACATTTGTAGTTCGCTAACCCGGGAACAGAGACCATATCTTCAGTGGTAGGGTCTATTTCTGGATCCTCAACAGTTTTAGCTTTCTTGTTCCTCTTTTTTCGACCAACGAATCTCGCCGTGACATTGCTCAACATCTGTGCAAACGATACATACAAGTTTCAAAATTAAGAGTAATCCTCACAATGCACAAATATAAAACTCTACATTAATCCATAAATCCACAAAAATACAAATTTCATCATTAAAAAAGTAATCCTCTAAATAAATAATCAACTCTCCAAACATTCATATGGTAAAAATAAATACAAATTGCATCATTAGAAAAGTAATCCTCTAATTAGATACTCAAATGTACAAACATTCATAAATCATCCAAAATCCAAAATTCATGATTCACAAAATAGTCCACTAATCAAATTATCAACTCTACAAAAATTCATCATAATTCCCTAATTCTATAATTCCATAAACATTCATTAGAAAGGAACATAAACATTCATAATTCCAGAATTCCATAAACATTCATATCAAATCAATTAATCAAAAACTTAAAATTAACCACAATCCAACTCATATAAATCAAGAACTTAATCAATTCTAAATTCAAATCAATTAATTCTCATTAATTTTTTGAACCCAATTTACAACTTCCAAAACCCTAGAATCAAACCCAATTGCAAAATTATAATTTGCAAAACCTAATATGTCTGTTTCATATTCATATATTTAATCTTTAAACATATATATACAAATTTAATTAACAAAATATTAGAATAAATCATAATTTAAACCTATTTAAACCTATAAAATCCATTAAAATTCATGTAAATAGTTTGAGTATAACTTTATCTTTGATAAGCTTTGTTTCTTTGCTGCTAGGGTATTTCGACCGTTTTTCAATCGGAAAAGAGGTTGAGAAGAAAAGAGGAGGTTCAGTTGAGTTGAAGTGGTAGGCGGAAGAGAAGAAAAGACCCTAGAAGCCTCCGCCTGATGAAACTAAACGCGTAATCCTAGATGAACCTTTCTCCTCTAGGAGTTAGTATAGGTTACCGCTCCATAACACGGGCGTTAGCCTAAGTGAACGCCCACCAAAACCTGCACACGTTTACTCTGCACGAGACAAACGAGACAAACATTTAACCAGGCGTTAACTAAATTTACGCCCAAAAGAGGAGTGTATCCATAATATAACGCCCCAACAAGCGTTCATCTAAACATACGCCTGTCACTTGGGCGTGACGTTACGCATACGTCTACCCATCAGGCGTTGTTCTAGGCTACGTCTCCCACCGAGCATTCATTTTGCGTCCGCCCCAACCAAGCTTTCACTAAGCAGACGCCCATCCAATACCCATCCAACAGACGTATCCTTATATATATGTGCCCAACACCAAACGTAAATTTTATTTCTGTCGGATCAAAATTTAGTCTCCCACCATTATGTTTCACGCAGAGTATAAACTAAAAAAAATTGGTTTCTGGTCTTTGGTTTTACTCTTTAGTTCACTCATGACTGTGGAAGCTTTAAGAGGTCAAGTACTATAACTTAGTACTATCAGCAATTGATTTCGAGTGCGAAATGAGATCTTCCAATTCGTCAGCTACGGCATTATAGCAAAATAAGAATTGTTCCTGATAAACAAAAAAGAAAGTCAGCGAACAATTTAGCCAAGGTGCATGTGCATTGATAAATATGTGTACTTTGTCCATAAGACACTCTTGAATGTTTCAAAACCTGCCTTCATCCTAACTTCTAACAATTAACCACTGACCTGGTCCTATCACACCAACCAAAATAAGAAAACAACCAATTGTAACAATGGGTGATTGTGTCATTCTCAAACATTAAGGTTCTAATTGAGAGAGTAAGAGGGTACCATCGTTTCCACCATTCCCATACGCTGAGATCTTAGAATACTGACAGTGTGACCAAGATCCAAGGCAGTCATATTTCCAACAAGGATTCTCTGTACAGTATTAAGAATTGTACAAAATGTACCTGTTCTCCCAATACCTGCACTGGGAGAAAAGACCGAAAACTATTAGTGATAAATATGGATCTGTGGTCTAACTATACATGTTCAAAAGTGTAAAAGTTGATGCATATGAAGAGAAATACCTGCAATGCACAATTATAGAACCTGGATCATGGGGTGTATGATATATCATTTTCAAAATCTCACGAACTGGAAGTGTGTTGTAGGGTACTCCAAAATCAGGCCACTCAGGATACTGAACATGGATAACATAGTGCGGTGGCTCCTCTGACTAAACAACGTAAACAATTGCAGAACAAGAAACGATCCATACATTAAATGCTTGATCTTATAAGACGACACAATGAGGCAGCTAAACGATAAATCGAAGGGACAGAATGGGCACGCCCCATCCACCACCTACCATGTGTACAAGGGGATTTTCCTTGCCTCAACTGCAGTACTTGCTGACTTTTGGTTAAGTAAAGCCGGAGTTGCTTCTGATTCTCATTTTCAGGAATTCAAAAAAGTCAATCCTCGCATGTGTAATAATACATTGTTGTTGGCAACTAAAATCACATTTCAACACTGCCTATCAGTTCCTAGAGAAATCTGGACAGCATTTGAGCCATGCACTTAAAATTCTCATCTTTTTAGAAACCCCAACTTGCACCAAACACTGCTCACTGGATAGGGTTTGTTTTTATATATATTCAACACTGCCTAAAGAGCGCAAAGAGTTCAGTCTTTAAGGTGAGGCTTACATATTCCTCTTAGGGAGGTCAGCGTTTTGGCCCGGGCAAAGGCTCTTGCCAAGAACAAAACCCTATATCATGAGTACAGCTCAAAGTGCCAATTAGTAACATGCAAGCACGCCAAGCCACTTATGACATCTCTTACCACTCAGTGCGTCACTGGCTCACTGCGCTTATTTCTGTTATTGCTCGTCTAGTGTATTTAGGGTATCTCCATAGTCCAGATTCAAATTATTCTTGAGAGGGAGAAAGGGACAATTGAAGTATTAACACGGAGTTGATGTTACCTTTCTGTGCGTCACCTCCAATCTGCGCAAGACTAATAAAGTATCAGTTGTTCTTTTCCATTTAGTGGTGAGTGGTGACACATATCTTTCCGAATTCTATAGGCCTGTCTTCTGATTGAAAGTAATCTTCACATTTGATCACCTGCTTAAAGCATTTCCCACCATCGTAGCAAGTTATTAGATTGAATGCAAATGAATGAAACAAAGACATATTAAGAACATGGAATAGCTAATGAAAGTGCTAATGAAAATCATATATCTAAGAAATCAAATGTAAGACCTTAACCTGAACACCAAACGAAGATGAAGAATTAATCAATTTTTGTAAATAACATTTAACTATTTATTGGTTGATATCGAGATCTTTTATTTCGGGGATATAGTCACTGTACCTGGTGACCATCAACTAACTGAGTCAGCATAACAATCAAGGGGCAGTAATACTGGATTACCATCTCCCAGAAGTCCTCACACGTATGTTGTACCGGACCTTGTGTGGCTATGATGCGTGGGTTGCTTTCACAGGAACTAACCTACATTTTTAACAGGCACTCCTTAATTTCAAGCAAATTAGCAAACAGATATGCCTTTTACCACATTTTTAACCTTTTGACACTTCACTCATACTTCAAACCGTAAAAGATTTATACTTCAAGAAAACTTGCATTTATATAATCACTCGCTGGCGTTGTAGAATCCTCGAATGACTTTAAAACAACCCTGTTTTTGTCAACTGAAAATCAATGAGACATAAAGAACTAATCGACCACCTTGTATCTAAAGGAACTATCCTTAAGAGTGTCATATGAAATAGAAAAATCAAGTGGGTTATTATTATACATGGAACAACAGTTCTATATCTGTTTTTGCTCAAATTGACATCCTGAAGAGCTTCTTTGCAGTTTTCCATCTTATCAGCATTCTTTATACTGTTGACCTGGAAACATGTAATAAAACTTAGTAATTGTCGATGCGTCAATCAATGGTAATAGCGAGAGGTAAATCGACCAGATAGAGACTTTTCATGAATTATAAGTCTTATCATACAACAATGTCTTGAGTTCCTAGTACCACACAGCAAATCAACAAATATTATTAAGAGTCTATCAAAAATAACTTGATCTTTTGACCGCTGGTGGTAATCGAACAAGACTACAATATGAAAATAAACCCATAATAGAAAAATAAAATCTCCAATTGATTTAAATTATAGCCACGCAAACAACAAGGAAATTTACTGAACAAAACCTAAAATTATCTATAAACCAAAATTCATGTATTCATCTTTAATTTCAAGGAGCTTTGTAGGATTCATAATATCATTATAAACTGAATCAAGGTTTCTGTTCGAGTTTGGGTGCAAAATTAAAGAGAAACACGTGTGTAAGGGTAAACCTGTAAGTGATCAAATTCATGTAGTATACTGTTAGGGTTCTGGAGTATCTCCTTGAGTGACTCAGAGCGTCAGAGCAATACACTAACTGATCTGGGGAGAGAACGAGTTTCATTGGAGGATCAGAAGAGAGGTCCATGGGTTCGGATGTCATGAAAGAAGCTCAACAGATGCAACCTAAAGTCACTCAGCTGTGTTTTGTTTCTCAGTTCAAGTAGTAGTATTTAAATTTCCAGTTTTTGACACCCTTTGACTTGGATGTTCGGGAGAAAAAGCAAGTCTTGGGAGAGACCGAAACGGCAAGTTCAGTTCACATTCATTTGCAAAAAAACTAGGACAGAAACAGAACTAAGCATTGGGGTTTGGAATTGTTAAGTTTGCGGCTCCCGGCTTACAAGACGCTACTCTGTATGTTACTGGTTTGCAAATCGACTCGTCACTGCAAAATGAATGCTAGCGGACTGTAGGATTGTTATTTGTTATTTATGGAATCATTACAGCACTTATTTACTTTTATTATCAAAGACAATCGACCAATTTAACATTTGAAAATAAATTCCGTTACGGACAACGTATTTCCAGTCTCCAATACGAATAAAATTACACCAAGAAATCAATCAACAGTCTTCAAGCGTGTTTCACAACATATTCCAACCTCGTTGCCAGGGGCCTAACAAAAATTTAGGATACCATCCTCCTTGCACCCTTGAAGCATCAGATTCTCCTACTAGAACTTTCACAGAATCGCCGTCACATCTTAACCCATCCACGCCTGGATTTTCTCTTGCTAAAGATTGGAGTCAGATGTAAGATCCTCCAACTCATCAATTATGGCATCATAGCATAAAGAGAGTTGTTCCTGGTGAACATTAGTATATTCACAAAATTTAGCAAAGGTTCAAATACTTGAAAAACAGATGCAGATCTCAGAGACAAGTTACTCTTGATCATTTGGATTCTAACATTCTTTTTATCTGAGAGCTCCAGCATTTTTAACCATGCTAGAGTCAAATCTCAAGGCACTACATGATATTGCAAAGCTCTTTATGTTTTCACATGAGCAAAATGATTGACCATACACCCTTAAATACCTTTGTTTGCACCATTCCAACACGCTGAGATCTGAAGATGTTGACAGTATCACAAATATTCAACGCAGTCACATTTTCATCAAGGATTCTTTGGATCGTGTTAAGAATTGTACAAAACGCACCCGTTCTCCCAACACCTACACTGAGCAGAGGACCAAAACAAATGTCGGTTTCTGATCTTGCCGTTCGTCATCAATTTGAAACATTAGAAACATTACTCACAAAGAGAAAACCTGCAGTGAACGACTATGGGGCCGAGACTATTGAATGTGGAGGACTCAGTGGGCAGGCTCTTCTGACTGATAAAACAAACAGTTACAGGACAGATAAGCATACAGTAATATGATATGATGTAATCGATAAGATAATCCATGGAGACAAATAAACAAACGGCAATGAGAAACCATGAGATTAAAAGTAGTACAATTCCAAACAACGAGAAATCGAAGAGTAGCAGACTTAGGAGATTTGATCTTACCTGTTTGTACTTCACCTCCAAACAACGCAGGACTAATGGAGTGTCAGTTGTTCTTGTCCATTTAGAGGTGACTTGAATATTACCAAATTCTCTTGGCCTATCTTCCGAATTAAAATAATCTCCACATTTAACAATCTGCAAAGAGCATTTCAGTCTAAGTATCAAAGAGAACATACAACAGACTACACGTTATGGAAAAGCAAAAAGAAGTACTTAGCAAAGATCATAGATCACGGGAATGTGTATGTATTAAGTAATGGATCATAGAGCATGCAAGAAATTCAAAAGGCATAAAAAGCCACAAAGAAGATTTAATAGCATGCAGTTCCCTGACAGACAGACATATACTATACAAAATACATACAGAAAATCTAACCAACATGACAATGGCATATGAAGAGGAATTGCCATAATACATAATACCCGACACTTTAAATAGAATCATCAGCATAACAAAATTCAAAGTAAGGATAGCATTATTCCCTCTTTTTGTAATATAACTGTTTATTTATATTCAGATTACCTATCCAGGCCTACACATCCCAGCCCCCAAAACTACCAAGGATTAGGTACTTAAGCTTGTGAGCGAAGCTTATTAGCAGAGATTTTTGTGGGTCATAAGGAGCCCTGCCCCTATGCCTGATTTCCACCCTGTCAAATTAATATTTATCGGTTTACAAGTTTTAGAATGGAATGGACAATGTGGCAAGGACATTGTTCTACACCATTGGTTAATCATCAGGTTAGCCCACAAAACATTGGTGATCCCATATTTTTTAAATGTATATTACACTATAAGTCACTGAAGAATTCAATTAATGACAAAGTGGAATCCTATTAACTAAAACATTTATAGAATGAAATGATGGCGTCTTCTTTTAGAGGTAAAATGAACAAATGGGAAATTATCCCTTGAAACAATTGCTTAGGTCTTTGGTCTAAAAGAAAAATGGACTATCTAGAGAGAACAGGCTAAGTACTAGTGTATGAAGAATTCAAGAGAACACATAATTCCAACAAAGTCACCACTTACCAGTACATCGAACGTACCCTTACTTCCATCAGATGAAATGACGATGATTAAGAATACAGTTTACCTTCTAAATTGGTACTCATCATAGTGATATTGGTATAAGTTAACAACAGCCTGAGACTTACCTTGCCGTCGTCGACCAACCGAGTAAGCATCACAATCACAGGGCAGTGATACTGGATTACCATCTCCCAGAAGTCTTCATAGGTCTCTGGCAGCGGACCTTGTGTGGCTTTACAACGTGAAACGGATTCACTAGAACCAACCTACATTTAAGAGGCAAAACTGAACATTTAAGCACATAAACATAGCTGTCAATAATCAATACCACAAAATAACTCTCGTAAACCAAAGATTACGCTTTTACAGAAGAAAGAAAAGGCTAAAATACCAGAGGTACATGAGTTCACAGTGTAACAAAACAGTCTATTGAGCTCTCTAAAGGTACACTACAACTCTACAAGATAGTATTGACTACAAAATTACTTCCCTTTTCACTACACTTTCCTACCCAATGTTCATTTCTTTACTATTAACCCATTTCAAAGGAGATACACATTTTTATCAGTGAATTCAATTCAATCAAAGACAATTTAGTTACCCACTTTACTCACTACTAATTATTTCATTCGATAGAGTATCTCAATTCAAAATTACATTAAGGAGTTTCCGAATCGATTGATCGGAATTTTGGAAACACTAAGCAATCAGCAAGAACATAAAAAAAATTGATGAAATATAACAACTCAGATAAAATTAAGCTACAGAAACTAAAACTAAGCAAACCTGGATGAAAAGCTGAAAAGGATCATGATGATGAAGAAGAACAAGATGTAAAAGTAAAAGCAAAAGTAAAAGAGAGAAATCAACTCTGGGTATAGAAAATATGATTAATCGTTTTTATTTCAAAAAATATGAAACCCTAGAAGGACAGTGTTCAAGGATATGGTTTCGAATATTGGGTTATGTTTGATCAGTTGGAAGAGAATTAGTATTACTTTTCACTAAAGTTTGGTTGATCATCACCAATTTCATATTTCTAATATTTCGAAGTTACATGTCACAGTGACATGTTTTTTTTATAGGGAGCGGTGTACTGAACTCAAGTAATCAATTCATTCTTATTGTTTAATTTAGGATTCCATGTAATTATATGTGTTCGTAGTATTTGTTGAGAAACTTAAATAGATATTGTTATTTTATTTTAATTTTCTGTCGAGTGCTACTGGATAAATTTCTCTATGTTTGATTTTATTAGTTTTGAATATTGGGTTATGTTTGATTCCGTTCTGGAAGGGTCACACATTATGCTTCACTTGTCTAGTAAGATTTTATATAATTTTTATTACATTGTTCTTTTAAGAAGTGGTTTGTCTAGAGTATTATAACTGCTAGAGAATCCTAAGCTGATTAAACAAATGAAGTAATAACAGTAGTGAAGTAGAGTAGTATTCACGTTGCTGTGAATCAGTTATTTTATGTGTTTTAGTGAACTGCTGTAATTCATTGAGATATAAGTGCCAAGTACTACTCCAGTGAGCCTTATTGTTGATTATTGGTTAGTGATCAAAAAAGTGTTGTGTTTTACCAGCCTTGTGAATTATGCTTTCTCTATTCTTAACTGATTGGATTAGTTTGATGTCCTTGTTATTGGGCTTAACTCTAGCAATTCATGGTTTTCTAAAGGTAGGGCAGGTTGTACTTATTGTTGAAGTAGTTAGTCAGCACCCTTTTCTTGGAATTACAAATGATGATAATGTCAAATTGAACTTATTGTTGTACTCTTTTCTTGGAATTTCTATTGAAGTAGTTATTGAAGCCATATCTATTTATTCAGTAGAGGCCCTTATTGGGGCACTACTCTCATATGTTCTAGATAGAGCCATCTATATTCATCTTCAATGTCTTTGTAAGTTGACCTATTCTTTCATACTGAGTACTGCTCTCATATGTTCTGTTTTTGTCTTGAGTTCCCGTGGTACAAATCAATTCTAAAACAAGTTAGCCTGCTTGTACATACTGGGGTATTGCTCTCATATTGTGTAACTGACAAGGGAATGATGTGTTTGGAGGTCAAATAACCAATATAGGTTATAATTTGTAAATTGATAACGCAATAAACAATAGCTGGTTGAATATAATGGTCGTCTCAAATACAGTCCTGAGTTGAGTATCCAATCTGATACACTATGATTTGCTAGGAGCTATCTAGCTGACTCCTGGAAGTTATTTGGCCCTAATAATTTTAAGTGGAACCTGGCAAAAATTTATGTTTTTAGTGTTATAAATAACTCTACCATTAGGAAAACCAATTCATTGAATTTGCGTTCCTTGGTGCAATTTGCACTTTTCTACTATATATTCAGATATTGTAAGGGTGGTCATGATTTTTTCTATGTTTCAGTTGCAGGTGTTTTTGTACAATGTCTGATACCAAAATCCATGTTCACTACAATGGTGATTAGGAAAGGAAACGTGATAACGATACATATACCGGGGTTCATTTACAATATCTGGTTTTCCAGGGAATGCTCACTCTAAAGGATATAAAGAAGAAAGTAGTGGGTCTACATGGTTTTGAACAAGGACCTGATTCCGAAGTCTACGGACTGGTACTGGTTGAAATTACAGGGTGGAGACGACGTATATTGATTGTCGGAGAAGAAACCTTGAACACTTATGTTGAAGAAGCACACGAAGTTCCAGCTCTTTTCATAATAGCATCTCAGAAAGTAAAATAGATCGTGCTCCTACAACTCCCATTACCAGTATTGTTAGTAATGTGTGTCAAAATACTCATACACCCTCAACCCCATTAAACCCTACTAGCAATAACATATTAAGTTCCTCCGTGGATGATAACTCCAGCATTGTACGGTGCAGCCTCAACGGAGCTGGCACTGGTAATAATTTTATTTTTCTCTCTCTAATTGTTATATTGTTATCATTTCCAAATCTCTATATCCCAGCCTGTGCATCTTACTGTACTTTTCTTGTAAAAAAACACTTGTAACTATGCTATGTTTCTCACACAACCTGGGAATAGCTAGTAATCTGTGTATATATTTTTACAGTTAGTGTATTAGTGTTACACTATAAATATATCAACATTGTAGTTATGCTGCCAATACGACAATACCAACAGAATAGATTTGGTTGAATTTGTAGTTTTTAACTGTTAATTAATTCAATGGTGTAGTTTTTTCATTATAAAACAATCACACTAATCTCTATTATGTTGATCTATTTCAGAGACTGAATATGCTCCCAAAGCTAGGAGATGCCTTGGAGTAACTTGGGGTCGACCATCTCCCATTGAGGCACCCCGCCTACATAGTGCTCCGTCAACTCCAAAACCTATGCGGGATTCTTCACCTCTCGAACACTACTGGGAATTGAAGTGGTATGAGCTGTGTGAGGGTTAAAAATTCAAAGACAAGGACCAACTGAAACTGGCTGTTGGGATTTTCAGAATACTGGATTTTTTTTGAGACCAAGACTATATCAAGTCGTCCAAATTCTATACGTTTCATATGTAAGGATCCCAATAAGGAATGCAGGTGGGCTCTGACTGCAAAAAAGATGCATTCTCTTAGCTGGTGGGAAATCACTAAAATCGCAGCTCCACACAGTTTTTGTAAAGAGACCAACATATACCCCCTCGTCAAATGGCCATACTCTTCAAGAAGGAATTTTCCAAGTGTGACTATGTGTATACACCCAGGCAACTGATTGAAGACATGAGGAGAGATTATAGTATCGTCATCACTTACAGGCAGGCTTACGCTGGTTATAAGCAAGGAACTGAAGTGGTTAGAGGTTCTCCTGATGAATCATACTAATACTTGGTGGGTTGCAGTCACATGCTTGAACTACACAATCCAGGAACAATAACGACGATAAAAACCGATGCAAATGATGCTTTTTTGTATTATTTTTTACGTTGGGGGTATGTCTAGATGGATTCAAATTAAAGTATAGACCCGCATTTTCTATTGATGACACGCATCTCACTGGGCCATGCAAATGACTTCTACTTTCAACAATTGGGTATGATGCCAACGAACAAATGTACCCTATTGCGTTTGCCATTGTTGATTCCGAGAACGATGATTCCTGTGAATAGTTCATGCAAAAGTTATTCGATACGCTTGGTCCCGAGTATTCGTTAAGAGAAGATCTATTTTTGTGTTCAGAAAGATCGGAAAAAATCAAAAAAGCGGTTACAAAAGTGTTTCCCAAGGTATGTCATGTGTACTGCGCATACCATCTTAAAGGTATTTAGCAACAACACTTTACGGTCGAGTTACATTTGTTAGAAACTCATCTCCTTTAACCCTTAACCTATATAGCACGGGACAACTCCTATTTTTTCTTTGACTTTATATAGCATTAACCTTTCACAATGCTCAGGGCATATTCAATACTTGGTTGATTGTAATTTTTTCACAATGCAGGGAATATCATAGAAAAGTTCCACAACGTCGCGGCTGCTGAGGCGTTTATGAGAGCTGCAAAAGTTTACACTAATGATGATTATCGGAAGGTTATGTAAGAATTCAAGAAATACAACAAGGCGGTTTTAGCCTATGTACGGGAAGTTTCATCAAGGTTTTGGGCTAGGATTCATGCCAAATCACATCATTTTACTCTCATGACAACAAACATCTCCAAGAATTGTAATGCTCTACTTTTAAAGGCTAGAACCCTCCACATCACCCATTTGTTAGATTTTATACGCTCACAGCTCATGGATTGGTTCTCTGAGCGTAGGTACCTAGCTATGATATATAACTATCATTTGAGTGATTATTAGAGGTCGCTGGGGTTTGGCGAGAATTTTTCGAGCCAAGAAATCTCATGATGGTGTATTCCAAGTGGATGAGGTAGTTAACAATGATCAACACGTTGTCCGACTGAAGGAGAAGTCTTGCACTTGCGGGATCATTAACTACGAGCATTTGCCGTGTCCACACGTCCTCGCAGTATTACAGCGTACGAGGGATAATATGTATGTTATGTGGAGGGTACTATTCAAGAGCTAAATGGATAAAAATGTATGCTCCTGCGATAAACCCCGTCCTGAGTCAAGAAATTTGGGATGTGCCATAGGATGTTTCTCGGCTCAAAGTGTTGCCTCCAAACACAGCAAACCCGACAGAAAAAGGGCGTCAGAGAAAAAAACGATTTCTCTCTAGTGCTGAAAAAGTTGCCAAACCAAAGGAAAAAATGATCTACAAGAACTCCCATGAGGAAGGTTATTATGCTAAGAGATGTAAATTGTGAAACCAGACATCAATACTTTTCCTTCGTCATATGTTTTGCTTTAACTAAGTTTTAAAATCCGGTGTCATGGATAATTTTTTTAGATGAACCTAAACACCATTATATGCAGGTTTTTGGTAATTGACATGATGGTCATGGTTTGATCTGATCCATTCGCATACGCTTACTTGATTCCTTTAAGTAACAACCATAATTTATTTACCCTTATCAGTTTGAAGCATATCAACTTGATTCCCCAATTATATCTAGGGTCGTCATGGTCTATAGGTATGAACCGTGACGACAGTATGTCACCCAAATAAAAATATACAAGTAGGGAGTCCACTGAGTCGAAATGTAGTGAATCTGCGATTCACGATCCATTCTGTATGTAGAGACTGACTATGTACACAAAACTTGTTCACAAGAAGAAAATACCTACATAAGAATGTGTTGTAGTGGAGGAAACATGTGAACAATCTTTGTGCGAAACTATTATTACTATCTGCGCCCCAATTCTACTCACGTTCAAGATGAACCCCACCATCCCAACAACTCCCTTTATTTTCTCCTTTCACATTATAACTCTTCATTTTAATTTAAAAAAAATAAGAAAACAAAATCTAAATCATTAAAATTAGTTTTTTCATTTAATATGTCTGAAAATTAGAACAAGAATCAGCTGAGAGGTACATAAAACAAGTTAATGTGTAGATAAAACAAGTTAATGTGCGAAACTATTATTACTATCTGCGACACAATTCTACTCACGCTCAAGATGAACCCCAGCATCTCAACAATGATTTTCTTGTCTCCTTTCACATTATAACTCTTCATTTTAATTTTCCAAAAATCAGAAAACAAAATCAAAATCATTGAAATTAGTTTTTTCATTTAATATGTCTGAAAATTAGAACAAGAATCAGCTGAGAGGTAGATAAAACAAGTTAATGTGTCGATAGAACCACCAGGAGTTAGTGTTAAAACCTAGCCGTGTTAGAAGCCTTCAGGTTTACATACGACTAGCTCGGTGTTAAAACCCAGCCGTATCAGAAGCCACCAGGTTAACTTAACGACTGGTTCAGTGTAAAAACCTAGTCGTACTAGACTCCCAAAGTTTATACGGTTGGGTTTTGTAATATTCTCAACTGTAAACCTGACATGAATTATCGGACAAATAGTTTTACAACTAGCTTTGTTTGTCGTAAGGTTTACTCAGGGACAGCTACGTCAAGGTTGAAGCTCAACCCAGCCGTAAATCTGTCATACTTTAAAAAATATGGACTTACGGCTATGATGTATTTTAGAAATAGTGGTAAATAAGATTCGATACTCAGACTTGTGAAAATATGATTTTTAAACTTAATTTTTAACACTAAAATAAAGAAGATTAAATTAAAATTAATTTAAGATTATGGAAAGAACTGAGACTAAGGATTCCATCATTAGCCAATTTTTCAATTTATTTAGTGCTAATTATTATCTTACAACTCATACATTCAATTGATTCTAAATATTGCCAAAGTTAGATTTTTAAAATAATAGTTGTAAATCAAAAGTATGAGACATCAATAGCCCTAAACTAAGCATTAACCATCAAAAGAAAACATAACTAATTGATAAAAATCATTATTTCAAATTTAATTCAAAGCAAATAATCATAAAAGAATTGAAAAAATTAATTAGATAAAAATATACCACTTTTTTACTGGAAAAATGGCTTCCTTCGTCGCCTCAACAATGGGGTCCAGCTCCTCATGTTGTAAACACTTTCAAAATCTGCATTCATGGCTCAAAAATTGTTTACAAAGATGAAAAGAGTAAAAATTATGTAAAACAAGGAGTTTGCAACGGTGTAATGGCGTTGCAGACAACTGTTTTCACTGTTATAGAAGAGAAAGTGTTTCCGCTGAAGATAAATGTTGCCTTTGTGAAGATATCCGTTGCAGATGAGTTGAAGCAACCGTCGCAACTGAAGATAAATGTTGCAAAGACGAAGATATCTATTGCAGATGGGTTGAAGAAATCGTCGTCGTATCCTTGTTCTTCTCGTTCAATAACAACATTATTTTTCTTCCTGTTTTTTTTTCCGGCTCCCCCTCTATGCATTTTTTTAGCTACATCTAATGCGATCATTAACTGTCGAAATGGTATTATGAAATTATCTTTTGGTAATATGACTATTGAGATGAATATTTTCAATATTAGTAAGCTACCACCTGAGCTTGATGACACGTGCATTGAAGAGTTGAACATGATAGGAACATTAGATTAGGAGTCATTACCAAACACTTGTTAGAAGATCTATTAGAGAAATGCCTAGCCCACTTTGGGTTTGATTTTGATGATGATAATGTGATTAATGAGGTGAATGCTTTGTTAGATTCATCCCCTTTGATAGACACTAGTAATGGATGAAAATCTAAGTTCGAACCACTACCAGTTTCTAAGTATACCCTAATTCCTTCTTTAGAAGAGCCTCCTAAGTTGGACCTTAAACAACTACCAGACACCCTGAAGTATATGTATTTAGGCCCATCTGAGACTTTTCCTGTGATTGTAGCATTCGACTTGGATAGTAACCAGGAAATTAGGCTAGTGACCGTGCTTCAAGACAATAAGTAAGCTTTAGGGTGGACCATAACAAACATTAAGGGTATAAGTCCTACTGTTTGTATGCATCCGATTCATTTAGCGGATGATACCAAATCATCTAGGGAGATGCAACGTCGACTTAACCCTAACATGAAAGAAGTAGTTCGAATTGAGGTGCTTAAGTTGTTAGATGCGGGTATTATCTACTATATTTCAGACAGTAAGTGGTTCATCCCCATTCAGGTTGTTCCCAAGAAATCAGGTATCATTGTAGTCCAGAATGGTAACAATGAGTTAATTCCAACCTGAGTGACCACAGGGTGGCGTGTTTGTATTGAAAATAGAATATTAAACAAGGTCACAAGGAAGGACCACTTTACCCTTCCTTTCATCGACTAAATGCTTGAGAGATTAGCTGGACATAGCCATTATTGCTTGCTAGATGATTTTTCTGGTTATAATCAGATTGTTATTGCCCCAGAAGACCAAGAGAAAACCACTTTTACCTAACCCTTTGGTACCTTTGCATATAGACGCATGCCTTTCGGGTTGTGTAATGCGCCCGCTACTTTTCAGCGTTGTATGATGAGCATATTTTCTGATATGGTAAAACGGTTTTTAGAGGTCTTTATGGATGATTTTTCAGTATTTGGGTCATCTTTTGATGAGTGCTTGCATCATTTGATATTAGTGTTGACTAGGTGTAAGGAAAAGAATTTAGTGCTTAATCGGGAAAAATGCCATTTCATGGTTCGATCAGGAATTTTTTTAGGGAATATCGTATCTTCTAAGCGTATACAGGTAGACAAAGCCAAAGTTGACCTTATTAAGACTTCACAGGTTCCCAGAACTGTATGATATGTTAGGTCATTCTTAGGGCATACAGGTTTTTATCGTCGATTCATTATAGATTTTAGCTTGATTTCTAGACCTCTTTGCAATCTGCTTGCAAAAGATGTTAAGTTTGTCTTTGATGATGCTTGTTTAGAGGCTTTTGAGAAGCTTAAGACCTTACTCACTACCGCCTTCATAGTCCAGGTACCTAACTGGAACCTACCCTTTGAGATAATGTGTGATGCTTCAGATTATGCTATTGGTTTTGTGTTAGGTCAGCGAGAAAACAAATTACTCCATGTGATTTACTATGACACCAAAACTCCAAATGATACCTAACTGAACTACACCACCACATAGAAAGAACTGTTAGCCATTTTTTTTGCCTTGGACAAGTTTAGATCGTATATCTTAGGTTCTAAGGTTATAGTCTTTACTGATCATGCTGCTTTGAAGTACCTTCTGTCTAAGAAGGATACTAAACCTCGATTGATTAGATGAATCTTTTTTTTATAAGAATTATCTCTAGAAATTAGAGAGAAAAAGGGTGCAGAAAATATAGTAACAGACCAGTTGTCTAGACTTATTGTGGATTCCCCTGATGATTCCCCTCATGTGAGAGATAGTTTTCCTGATGAACAATTATTCTTTGTTTCCCAATTACCTTGGTGTGCGAATATAGTGAATTATCTTGTTACTGGTCGAATGCATCAACACTGGGGTAAACAAGATCGTTCTAGGTTTTTAGACGAGGTAAAACATTTATTTTGGGACGATTCTTATTTATTTAAGTATTGTCCAGACCAGATTATTAGGAGATGTATACCTGAGAGTGACTAGTCCAGTATTATTTCCTTTTGTCATGATCATGCTTGTGGAGGTTACTTTAGTGCTAAGAATACTGCTGCTAAGATATTGAAGTGTGGATTCTACTGGCCGTCATTGTTTAAAGACTCCCACAGTTACTGTGTTGCTTGTGAACGCTGCCAAAAGTTAGGAACCATTTCTCGTAGAAATATGATGCCTCTGAACCTTATTTTAGTTATTGAGGTCTTTTACGTGTGGGGCATTGATTTTATAGGTCCATTTCCTAATTCTTTTGGTAATCTTTACATACTTGTCGTTGTAGACTATGTCTCTAAATGGGTAGAGGCGATTTTGTATAAAACAAAAGACCACAAAGTTGTGGTCAAGTTTTTGAATGATAACATATTTGCACGTTTTGGTACACCGTGAGCTATAATTAGTGATGGTGGGTTACACTTTTGTAATCGACCGTTTAAGCTTTTGATGAAAAAATATGGTATTACCCACAAAGTATCTACCCCATATCACCCACATACTAGTGGTAAAGTAGAGGTTTCCGACAGGGAGATAAAATATATTCTAGAGAAAACAGTTAATCCTAATAGGAAAGACTGGTCGTTAAGGCTTACTAATGCCTTATGGGCTTACCGTACTGCGTTTAAGACCCCTATTGGAATGTCACCTTATCGTCTAGTTTTTGGCAAGGCCTGTCACCTTCCCGTCGAGTTAGAACATAGAGCATATTAGGCTGTAAAGCAGTTAAACTTTTAACTTGACAAGGCAGGAGCTCACAGGAAGCTCCAGCTTAATGAGTTGGAAGAGATTCAGAAAGATGCATATGATAGCGCTAGAGAGTATAAGAACAAAATGAAACTTTTTCATGATAGAAACATTTTAAGAAAGTCATTTTCTCCAGGTCAAAAAGTTCTTCTGTATGATACTCGTTTGCATTTATTCCCCCGGAAGTTACACTCTCGGCGGTCCTTTTGTCGTTCGCACTGTTTTTCCTCATGGTGCTATTGAGATTGGGACTCAAGATGGTAGAAGTCCTTTCAAGGTTAACGTTCAGAGATTGAAACCATTTTAGAGCCTTTTCTACAGGTGATGTTGAGGAGGTCCCTGTGGAGGACCCTGTTTACTTTGATTGACCATCAAGGTTGTTTTTTGTACATTAGTAGATTTTTATAGGTTTTTATTTTTCCGCCTTCTTCTCCCTAAAAGGATTGTTACGCTTCACCCAAGTACTATCTTTTTGACTTACCTATTTATTCGTCTTTTTACTTATCTATTGGTACTCTCTTTATTTTGAAACATTGAGGACACTGTTTGATTTAAGTTTTGAGGTAAGGGAGAAACTTTTTAGTACAATAATAAAACTCCAAAATTTAGAAGCTTGTGAACAATTAAGGATGACACTAACCATTCTAGGTAGATGGAAACTTAGCTCTTTTTCTATAGGAATTGGTGTGCCCATTTAAGTGGTTTATTCATAAAAGGACAGAGTTCAGATGTTAGAAATAACATGATAGTTGTCACCATATCTCGGAGTCTATCTCGACCATATCACCTTCTGTTTTTATTTTTGCAATTTTTGTGTTTCTCTAAGTGATTTGGTGGGGCACCAATATCGAATTGTTATCGCCGCCATGATGAAATAGAGTGTTTGAGATCAAGCCCCATTATTATATTTTTATCAAAAAAAAATCTGAGTATTGACACTTTGATAGCAATATGTGTGTTCTCCCTGTCTCCATCGCCTAAGCAAGCGTGTAAAGTAGGATCCATGAGAACTATCATGTAAGATGCTGATAAGGTGCATGCGCTTGGATTCAATTTGATCCAATCATGTTGTCAGTATATTTATAATTGTTTTATTTTTAATAAATTGATCGTTGGGACCCTTGTATATACTAGCTGGGTCGATATTAGTATAAGGATTAAGACTAGTGGGAGCGTATCTTGATCCATTAGGATTCATCCTGGCACTGACCTTCTGACAGATATGGGAAACACTGTTCACCTTAGTCAACATGCACAAACTTCATTTTGTCTATATCTATCTTCTAAATATTTTCATGTGATTTTACTTTGATATATTCTGCGTATCATGGTTGAACGACTATCTAAGTAGAACTTTGTTTTCTTATATATGAATTTTAGTATGCTGATTGCAAACTCGTGTACAACAATTTGACTCATATATGGTAATGATTTCCATAGCCGAAGAATTTAGTATGCCAACTAAATAGCTTATTACATATGTTTAATGTAGTCGCGATGCATGCGAAAGTGAGTTCGAATTGTTATTCTTAGATTAGATTTGCTTGAGGACTAGCAAATAGTAAGTTTGGGGGTATTTGATAGACACATTTTTGTATCTAAATTGTTCCCAATTATGTATTTTGTTAGTGCTCAATTGTATACTTATTTTGTTTTTTTATATATTTGTAGGTACTTTTGGGATATGAACTTTTATGAAAAAATTGGCTCAAAAAATTGATAAAGGCACCCAGAAAAATGCTAAAGGCACCCACCAGATGGATTAGGGGAACCCTCCCTTTTGAATTTAAATCCGGATTTGGCGGGAACATAATTTTCACGCGTGAAGTAATCTGAATTAGTTGGGAACCGAAGTTCAAGGGATGTAAACGTGTTTTTGGTATCTCAAACTGAAGAAACAATCAAAACAGGTCCACACACGTCATTCACAGGTGTTTCTTGCCGAGAAACAAGGATGCAGATCAAAGTTACGGCCGTAAAAGGTTTATTCCCCTGATTCAGATAATATACGAATCTGAGTTGGTTTTGGATGAGATTTCGAGTCCTTATCAGTTAAAGATGATGTGTTAGGGTTCCCTGATCCTATAAATAGAAAGAGAAACAAGAAAAAAAGAATCTGAGAGTCGGGAGTCGGCAGAAAAATTCAGAGAAAAAAAAATTATCCGTTGGTGAAGAAGAAGAAGGAGTACAGACCACATAATAGAACAATTGTTACTAACGTCACCTTTTCTTCTTCTTTTACTACGCCCAGAAGCAGTCTTTTATTCCCAGTGTTAATTTCCCTCTTTAACAACATAGAAAACAGTCTCAGTAACACTTATATCCTAGTTGTTTTCTGTGTTACTTCTGTTTTTCTCTTCTTTTAAGCACTTTGAGTTATGAACATGTATTTTGAGAGAGTGTTTGACATGAAGAGCTAGACCCTATTGTTGAGGCGACGGAGGAAGCTATTTTTCCAATAATAAAGTGATATATTTTTATCTTATTAATTTTTTGCAATTGTTTTATGATTATTTACTTTGAATAAATAATGATTTTTATCAATTAGTTGTGTTTTCTTTTGATGAGTCATGCTTAGTTTAGAGCTATTGATGTCTCATACTTTTGATTTACAACTATTATTTTGAAAATCTAACTTTGAAAATATTTAGAATCAATTGAATGTATAAGTTGCAAGATAATTATTAATGCTAAATCACTTGAAAAATTGGCTAATGGTGGAATCCTTAGTCTCACTTCTTTCCATAATCTTAAATCAATTTTATTTAAATCTTCTTTATTTTTAGTATTAAAAATTAGGTTTAAAAATCAAATCTTCACACGTCTGAGTATCGAATCTTTTACCACTATTTCTAAAACACATCAATTACACAAACCCAGACGTAAAAATATTTACGGTTGGAATTTTAGACGTCCAATATGGACGGAAAATTTCAAAATTCAAATTACTCAGGATATTTTACGGATGTGATTGTTTCTTCAACAACCCAGACGTAAAAGATTTGCATTCACAAACCTAGACATAAAATCACATGAAAATGGTTCTACAGTTAGGAGTTTTAACGAACCTAGACGTAACACCTTCAGAAAATAGTTTTACGTTTTTTAACCTAACCGTAATCGCACTGTAACCCTAGAAATCAAACCGATTTCACTCAATCTAACCTATTTTAAGCAGAAAAACGAATAAAAATAGAAGGGCTTATCGATTAATACCTAACATAAACCATCGGTTGTGGTTGAAGAGTTTGAAATTGTGATTCTTCGATTTCTAGATTGGTTTGTTGATGATGGTCGTCGGTTGGTTGATTGGGTTGTTGATTACCCCCAGTGTTATCAATTTGATTCTTCCGCATCTTTAATAAAGTTTTCAATCAACGATTTAAATTTTTTTGAAACACCGATTAATCGAAGACGATGAAATGAATTCGAATGAAAAAAGAGGGAATGGGTTTTACGGTGGAGAAGAAGAAGAGAAAGAGGAGAAAAAGAGAAGCAGATTTTCTATTGAATTAGAACTAGGTTTGATTTAGTTTTTAGGTTTTTATTAGATAAAGGGTAACTTAGATATTTTGTTATTGCCTTAGGACATCCCATAACCACCTATCTAGTCACTAGGATTCCTAGGGAAGTCCCTCTATTAGATTCAATAGCCCCTATACGAGGTTTCTTTCGTATATAGAATATTGGCGGTAATAAGAGTTTTTGTTTCTCAAGGATTACAGAAGTCATTGTTTTGCTTAACAACACAGGTAAATTCCATTTTTCATCTTAATATAACTTAGTTGGTAAGCTCATTCAACCGATCAAAAAATGAAATAAACTTGGTAAGCTCATTCAACTTATTCTTTTTCCTAATAGGGTAAAACTGATTAATGTATTAAGAAAATTTTAAATTGATCACTGAATTCAACTTCTTAAATTTAAAGTTGATAATCAATATTTTAGCATTGGAGCTTATAAAACATGGGTGAAAGATCATTGTCATGTATCTCGCTTCAATGAAACCTGAAAACGAAATTGGTAGGTCTACAACCCCTCTTATATCAGTTAATGTATTGGATGTTATTTTCTTTACACCAATTTGTTACGTGAATAGGTTAATAAGCTTACCCATGACAAAATTGTGCATAATTTTGATTCATTACTCATATTTCTCACCGGTTTTTTTGTGCATACTTCACTACAGAGACTTTAAAATTGTTCTTATGTAACCTAAAATCGGCTGTGAATGACAACATTGAAGCTAAGGAATATCTCCTTAAGAGATTCTGAGGCAGCTCCGAACTGGGTTTATCTGCTCATCGACAACTTCTTTGGCTTCTTTACAGGGTCGACTGTTAGGTATTACTTTTGTTTGTTATTCATCTCGAGTAGAATTGTAATTTATGGATCAGGATTTGTTGATTTATGATCTGGATATCAGTTAACTTTAGTATTGTTTTCCAAGAAAATATCATATAGCCATTGGTATACACTGTTAAATTAATTCATGTCAAGACTACGACAAGATTTCTTGCATAGAGCCGAGTTAGAGTGAGTGGAGCCATCACAACTGCTCAGGGGCGGAAGGCTAGGTTGACTAAACCTGGCTGTAGCTCCCCCTAATTCTTAGAGAAATAATAGGGCGTTTGGTTCGGGTAATTGGGAGCCCAGGAATTGGATTCCAAGGGAATAGGCCCAATTCCCCCCACCAAACAGTCCATCCAAAGTTAGAATCCAATTCCTAGGGAATCAAATTCTCTTGAATCTTTTCATTTCTATTCCACCCGAAAGTGAATGGAATGTAATCCAATTCTAAAGGAAAACATGGAATTATCAGTAAAATAACTAAATTATCCTCTTCAAATAAAAAGTGTAGATCGAATCATTTTCATTTTCAGTGGATATTCGACCGAGAGAAGATAGAAGATAGAAGAGATTGAGACGACGCGAGACACATGAGATCAGATTTCTCTTCTGATAATCTTGAGGATTAGGTACGTATGATATGATTATTTGTTAACATCCCGAGGTGTAGTTATTTTTTTGTTTTTATTTTTGTTATCATTCTTACTTCTTTAGAGTTTCCAATTGTTCTTCTTTATTTCACGTGTATACTATATGCATACTTTCATTGCTTGATTTCCTGTTCATGTTTATATACATGTATGATCCAACACTTATTGATATAATTGCCTTAATATTCGTTCTGATTCTTACTTCTAGGGTTTCCAATTGATCTTTTTTATTTGGTATCTAATCAAATTCGGTATCTAATCAAATTCGGTATCTAATCAAATTTGTCAAAAGTATTTGATTGAATTAGATTAAGTTAAGTTGTTTGATTATGGGTTTGTTAAAGTCAAGTGGAACATTGTGATTTAGGCCTTCGATTAGGGATTAGAATGAAAAAGTTTTGGTGGGGGTGGCAACATTATGTTTCGTTTTTGCTTGTGATGGAAGATATTGATGTTTGTAATTTCATGAATGTTTTGATGTTCTTCTGGCCTTGGTATGGGTTGGTGTTTTTTTTTTTTTGGTTTCATTTGTAATCTATAGTTCGAAAGTACCAAGGTGGTTTTTGTAAAGTTTCCTGACTGAATGTTGCATTTGTATTTCCGCTTGTACTATCTTCTGCTCCTAGATCTTTGATTGATAAAGAAGAATCCATTTGCATGTTGTGTTTGTGATTAATGTGTAAATATATCGGTGAAATTGATTGACAATTATTTTGCTTCTTCTTATTATTATCAGTTGAATTCCCAAATCCAATGCTTAATGACAATTCAACTTCAGCTTCTCCCTCTGTATACAAATGTTGCTCATTTAAGCATTTGACTTTCGTTTTTCCTTTTGAAGATGTAGTAGAATTTGAACATATTTGATCTCTCCCGATATCCCTAGAAAATTCTTCCGCAGGACTTTCAAGATCAAAATCCTTGTGCATTTTGACATTATCTCTTGAACAACTAGTACCACTCTGTTCTGGTGAGTTAATAGGTTCAGTTCTTACACTAAACAATTGATGAAAATTATGCCAAAAATTGTTTGTGTTAGTAAAAGAGCAGTTGGTAGTCTCGAATACTGTCCATGTAGCCCATATTCTTGGTTAATGATCTGGAGGGTTATTCACTATCAATTTGTGTGCTTTCGATTTGGAGATTTGCATTGTAAACTAACAGTGGATGTTTACCTGTTCTTTAAAGATCTCTTCTTGCTTAAGCATTGTTGTTCTCACTAATTCTTTGTCATATTGTTCTAACAATATATCTATGAAATTTTGATTCTGGTCAGCACTGGCTAGTCTTTGATTCAACAATAGTGAGTTAACATGAATTCAGTGAATTCTTTGCCAAAGGTAATCCCACTCTCTTTCTGAATTATTGAAGGTTCCCGTGGTTGTAGTTTCAGCATAGCCCATGCCTAATTAGATGAGTGATTTCTTATCAATTAGGATGTTGCGACCATTTACCCTATATTACAATGGTCACTCACTGAACCACCTCTAGACTTTTCAACATTATGTCATATCATCCATAAATTGAGTGCAACCCATCAAAGCAATACAGAGAAGCTGAGTTCCGAGAGGAAAGACTGGGGAAACCAATGGCAGGATTAGTAGTGAGGACTTCTTTGAGTTTGAAACCAATAACTCCATGTCAAGAGAGAGTGGAAGGAAGTATTCAAGGCCTTCCATCTCTAGCAAGGTCTTCTACTTCCCACAGGGTTTCTGCCAATCAAATTAAGAAGATCAAAAATTGATACACCATATGGTTGGTTTAATCGCAAACTTCATTATTGTACTCCATGATTTTGTTATATTTATTATTTTATATTTTTAGTTCTACGTGATTGTGTCTGTGGTTGTTAGATCAACTTAGAAGTAAGCCATGTATGCGTATTTCTGAACTCACCAGAGCTTCCTACCACTAGTTTTAGATTACTGAGAAAATCATTTTAAGTAGGATGCTAAAGTTTTAGGTATAATATACTTTGAGAAAGGTATACATGGGAGGTTAATCATCGAATCACTTTGAAGCATACATTACACAACTTATGTCAACCATTAAATATTTAATCACTTAAAAAAATGGACAATGTACACAGAACAACAAATCATGTTTCAGACTTAAATTTTGGTACATTAGAATCGAGTGGTCGTAAGCTACAACCTAATAAAGGAGTATAAGGTAAGGCCTCGTTACACTGACCAGTAACCCTGATACTATTCTATAAAGGAGATTGTTATTGTCTGTAACCTAATAATACTGTATTTATAGCTGAATTCTTATGGAATTCAATGTTCTTTTTCATTTGAAAAACATGAATTCAGTGTTCTAATAGTTAAGCAGATTATTGATTTGATTCGCTTTATAAAGTGTTTGTAAATGATTCTGAATGTAGTCTATGTAGCAGAAATATGGCTCTTGGTCTTTTTACTGGGAATGAGTTGTTGTCTTTTCCAGTATGGCTCCTCTAATCCTGACAAAGAAAAGAAAACTTGAAATGATGACCGATAATGTTAGAACAACAATGGATGTTGTAACTTTGTTTTATGTCTACTTTTATTCATATGTATTGTGTCATCAAAGTTCTGTATTGAGATCCAATGATTGTTTTGAAATGATTATTGTACGATTGTGGGTGCTGCAAGATCTTGTTTACAAAAGTGACACAACATGTAAATCACAGCTTCGTCTCAATAGACGTACTTTTCAAATTCTTTGTCTTAAGTTGCACACTATTAGCGGACTAGAAAATAATAGGAACTGTGATGTTGAGGAAATGGTTGCAATCTTTTTGTATGTAATTGCACATCACCATAAGAATAGAGTTGTAGGGTTTACATTCAAGCGATCCGGAGAAACCATTAGTAGAATGTGAACACGGTCTTGAAAAGAGTTATTAGGGTTCAAGGGGAGTTGCTTAAAGAACCGGTAGTAGTGGCTACAAGTTCTGTTGACCAGAGATGGAATTCCTTTAAGAACTTGAATTTAGATATTTAATCTCTTTTAAACATATACTTGTCATTTGTGATGAATCATTAACCCCTTGTTTACCTTTAGAATTGTTTAGGAGCATTAGATGGAACACATATTAGTGTCCATGTTGCTACTGCAGACAAACCTAGGTATCATACAAGGAAGAGTTCAATTGCTACCAATGTCTTATGTGTATGTTCTCAAAACTTGGAGGTTATATATATCTATCCTGGATATGAAGGTTCAGCTGCCGATTCTCGTGTTCTTAGGGAAGCAATATATAAAAAGAATGGCTTAAAAGTTTCACATGGTAAGTTCATTATTGTATTGAATTACAAATCCGCGGATTAATGGGTGATTCTCGTGTTCTTTATTAAGATAATGATGGTTTTTTACATGCTGACTTGTTTAGGTTACTATTACCTTGTCGATGTCGGTTATCCAAATAGTGGAGGAATTTTTGCTCCTTTTAGAGGTCAACGTTATCATTTGAAAATGGCAGCAAGGTCTAGAACCCAGGAAAACCGAAGAATTATTCAATATGAAACATTGTAGGGCTAGGAATGTGATCGAACGAGTTTTCAGACTGTTGAAAATGAGATGGGCAATACTTAGGAGCCTATCATGGTATCCGGTAAACATACATTGTTGTTTTATCATGGCATGTTGTTTGATTCATAACCTCATTAGGAGAGAAATACCTATAAATGAATTTTTACCGGAAGATAACTACAAAGATGGACGATTAATTTGGTTTCTCCTCAAGAAAGTCGAATGATAGAATATGTTGATTCCTCGGATTATTGGGTTGTTCATAGGAAGGAGTTAGCTGATCAAATGTGGGAAAAATGGATTGCGCATAGACTTAGACGTAGATGTTTAGTTAGTTAAAAATGATTTATCCTTTTTCCTGTATTAGTCTACATTGTTTATGTTTTTTGTGGATTGTATCAATCTCAATTAATCTTGGTGATTAAAGCATTTTTTTTAAATATTTTGTTGTCTACCTTTATAAATGGAAATGCTTGTTACTAAAAATATCTATAATCTCAAAAATATTTCTTTCTTTCTGGAGCTGAACTTCCAGATTCATGGTCTTTTTTTATAGTGTTTGGGTCTAAGATAAAAACTTGATTGGGGGGATTATATGAGAATTTGATTGAGCCGATATTGTATATAATTATTTGTACTTTTCTTGTCTTTTCTGTGCAAGTTTTAGCTGGTTTACTAGATATACAATAAATAGTGCATAAACTGTTGTGCTAGTTTTTCATTTGTGACGTGTTAATTAAGATGTCTAGTTTGTTGTTGATATGAGATGAAAAAAGTAGAGGTAATGTAATATAGATACACTGTTTTTTTTTTCTTTGTAATGTCTAGTTTTCTAACTCATTTTCGCAGGACTCGCGATTACATTTAGCATATGTAATAAGCCTTTAAACTCCTAAGTGGCCTTAGCGGACGAGTTATAGTCTCGTGAGGGTTTACAAAAAGTTTACCCACAAAACCTTACTCCAAATTTTAGTTACATGTGAACGATTTAGGATAGACACTAAACAATCTATTTAGTTGGCATACTAAATTCTGCAACTATAAGAATCATTACCCTGTATGAATCCATTACTGTACACGAGTTTCCACTCAGCGTACTAAAATTCATATAAAAATGCAACTCTATCAAATAATCATTGAACATTCATGTTGATCGAAATCATCAAATTCAAACACAGGGATAGATTAGAAGATGAATACAGAAATGATGAATGGTGCATATGTTGACTAAGGTGAACGGTGTTTCCCATATCTGTCTGAAGGTCAGTGCCAGGATGAATCCTATTTTTATTATTATTATTTATATGCATAAATTGTTTTTTTTTCGTTTTTTTTTTCATTTTTTTATGACTGCATGATTAGATCTTTTGAATCTAAGCGCATGCTCCTTTTCAGCAGATTACATGATAGTTCCCATGGATCCTGCATTCCACGCTTGCTTAGGCGACGGAGACAGGGGAAACACACACATATTGCTATCACAGTATCATTTTTTTTTTGAATAAGAATTAAAAATGAGCTTGAACTCAACAATCTATTTCATCCTGACGGCGATAACAATTTGATACTGGCCCCACCAAATCACTTAGAGAAACATAAAATTGCAAAAATAAAAATAGAAAGTGATATGATTATGATGGTTCCGAGATATGCTTGTTCAATGATTATCATGTTATCTCTAACACCTGAGTGCATTCAGATATGAATAGACCATTTAGCTGGGCACACCAATTCTATAGATAAGAGCTATGTTTCCATCTACCTAGAATGGTTAGTGTCATCCTGAACAATTCACATGTTTCTAAATTTCGGAGTTTCTTTATTGGCATCAATTTTCGGAAACTCTACCCCCAAACCTAAATTTAACATTGTCCTCAATGTTTCAAACAGTGGAACCTAGAATGGTATGCAATAAATATAAATAAGAGAAACAAATGTAAATTAAAGAGAAGGGATTGGAACGCCTCACCTGATTGACGCAAGAAAAGCAGTATTCTCTGTCGCACACATCAAACGATAGTAATAACAAATAAACTAAAAATAAAAATAAATAAAAAGCCTAAAAGAAAATAAAAACAAGAAACTAATAATCTACCTACTGGATATGTACAGAAAGACTCCCCATACACTAATAACCTGAAAAATTTGGGGATCAACCCAAAATACAATATTTGCAAATGATAGTTTCACAATTATATCATGGCAACACGGAGACACTGAAACTATCAAAAATAAGGGATTACCCCCAAACCAATTTTTTACTACACTGGGAAGTGCATAAAGAACAAAATAAGGGGATAATATTGGGGAAGCATTGATTGGTTCATGCACAGTGTCAGGAATAGGCAAGTCCTCTGAGTATTTGGATGCAAAGTGATCCAACAAAACTTTTGAAGCACATAATTCTAACCCTAAATTAGGTAACTTTTGGAAGTCTAGGGGTTTAGAAACAAATTCTAAGTCGTTAAACTTAACTAAAGTTTCATCGGAATTAACATATACATCATTACCAGGTTTACGTTGCCATTTTCCATAATCCAAAACGGGTACAAAATCTAACAACCCATTAACTTCTTCTAAATGCGTATCCTCATCATAGTAGGCTCCAAAATGGGCCAAGCAAGCCTCTAACGAATCATTTACATTATTGGTGCTAGAATCAATCATGCAAACAGAGTCCATATATACAAAATACAAATAAATAATTGTTCATACCCTTATAATTGGAACGGAAGAGTTCAAAGAACTCAACTAAGTATTTTCCCACTTCGAAAAGCAGTACTAGTACCTCGTATCAACATTCACAATTTAGGGTAATGAGCGTCCAACCTGTCCAAATCGTTCAATGTATAACTCACAAGCCAGAAACCCGTAAATATTTTGCAGCAGACGAATTTTGTTGAGCTAGACGACCAGGAGCAACCCCAAATGTACCTGAAATAAAATTCTAAGACACAAAACTAGTCAAAAAAAACTAAAATCCTAAAAATAAAATAAAAATATATACAAAATAAAAATAAAACCTAAACTACGATTAGAAAATTAAAAATACTAATTATAATATTCCACAACCGCTCCCCGGCAGCGGCGCCAAAAATTGATGGGATTTTATATTACCCTCTATAAATAGCCGCAATCGCACGGCGTCTAACTAGTAGACAACGGCAAGTACGGGTCGAACCCACAGGGAGCGGGAAAATACTGCAATCAATATCTCAAATAACTAATCAAGAATAATATTTTTGGGATTTTAGAATTATGAATAAAATAATAAAGCAAACTAAACTAATAAAATAAATCAAATGGGAGAGTCGGTAACCAGGGTTTTCAATATCCACCACTATTTCTATTTAATTACTGAAGTGAAACATAACTCATGAATATTTAGAGTCGCAAATATCACTGAGACGCCCTAAACATGGTGCATCAAAAATCCCTAGTCTCAAGCATACACCATAAAATTGCGTTAGCGAGAAAATTGTACGAAACTAATTATAGGTCCACAAATAATACCTGACTATTCTAAGCATACCCCATCAAAGGATTTAACCCAAGCATGAAATATCAAATAAGTAGACAAATATATTTGCAACAAGTAGATTTTCTAAACAACAACTGTATACCAGAAGCATGGAACATCAAAAACCTAGGTCAAGCCTGTACCATCAAACGACATCACAATTGTTTAATGAAATTTATAAATCAAAATCATGAAATTAATCTATTCAAATCATAATAATCTATTACCTAATAATTCAATTTAATTGGTCTACTACTAAAAGTGGTTTCAACATAAACCCTAGTTACACATTAATTAGAACATGGAGATGGGTTTCTCAAAACCCATAAAATTGATTGAAAAGAAGAAACAGATAGAAATAATTAACCCTAAAAATATGAATTGTTCAACAGCAGTCTTTTCCTTCTTTCTCCGTCTGGTGCTCTCTGTCCAAGAGACTCTCCTTGAGTCCGTCTCCCTCTTCCGTATTCTATACAGGAGAAAAGTCCTGTACGCCACCAAATCAATCCCCGTCCTCCAAAACCCCCCTCTGTTTCTTCTTTCTTTTTCTTTTATCGTGCTTCCTATCACTGCCTCCCTAGGTATCCGTAGCCTCCTCTCCGTCTCTGTTCCCCACTAGGTTTTCTTCTCATTAGGTTTCCTTTCTAAAACCTAGTAGTAGTGGGTGATAAGTCAACCTCTAACCAACCACCCATACCGTCATCACATGTCTCCCAATCATAGCCATCACCTATCACAACAAACTTGACAGATTTTTTCTTTAAACCAAGAAGTCCACCTAACCAATACTCTTCCACGTGATGCTCTCTCAAGTCTCAATCATTCCCTTTCTTTAGCTATTTGCCTCAACAAAGTTTAGCCTAACCTGACGCACCCACTGCCAAGAGAACTAGCCAGCACCATACGTTCAGCACAAGTTAAGTTGTTGGTTCACTTTAAACTCTTCATGCCAATTGTACCGTGTAATATAAGTATAAAAATTGTCTTCACAAATGTTCACTCTAGCCATGTTTAATTCGTAACTTCGTGTTTTATGCATATCACCTACTAAACCAATAAAAATATATTAATAATATAAAATCAAGTACTATTAAATATACATTAGGCGATAAAAATGTATAAATTAAGCGCCTATCAATTAAGATGTCTAGTTTGTTGTTGATATGAGATGAAAAAAGTAGAGGTAATGTAATATAGATACACTGGGTTTTTTTTCTTTGTGTATTGTTGGTCAGTAGCACTCTACTTTGAGAACTTAAGACTTGTTTGCATGCATTATATATGATAAGTTGATATGTAGTCAGCAGACAATAGAACCTTAGTTGCATTTTGTATGTAGACAAGGCAAAGGAATAACAATGTAGATATCTTTCATATGTTTCATAGTCTCTTTAATAATGTAATGTGTAATTTACCTTTTTGCTTCAGAATAAATAGTTGCTTGTAATCTATGTAACATGTTATATTGACTAGAGATTTGAAAGGATTTGACATTATTGAAGGACTAGAAATTGAAGAATTTCTAGTCTGTAAAGAGGGTTAATGGATAACATGGTTGAACAAGAAAACCAATAAGTGAGTGCAGAACAACATAATTTAACTAGTAATAGTAATGTTTTATTATTGAATGATACTGAAATAAGTAGGAATCGCAGTTCAGCTTTCCAGTTATATAGAGAAGCGGATCACGAAGAGATCAATAAGAAAGACCACCAACAAGAATTAGAAGGTGGTTAGCTTCATTTTGATCTTAATAGTAACGGAAACTACGAGTTTTTTAGAGAAATGGGAAATGAGCTTGATTTGAAGATGCAACCACAAATGTGATAAAAGTTTGGTTTAGAGAGATAAAAGAGGGCAAGATCAGTGTCATTTCAGATTTATTTATATATGCTCTTGTTCACCATTGTAGAACTTTGTATTTTGAATATCTGTTGTTATAGAGGTGCCTATGTGATTCGTGTACACTTTTGTTGCAATTTGTTGATTGTGTACTAAATTAAGACTCTGCAACTAATTGGACTTCTATGAAGGTTTGATATGCCTCCTCATCGGACTTGGGTTCAATATGAAGATGATACTTTGGTGGACATATTGACGGAATTAGCACTTGACGGTAAGTGGAAGAGTGACACGGGTTTCAAATCGGGATACTTGAAAGTCATAGAGCAAAAACTTGTGGAAAAGCTACCTACTGTTGGGTTAACAACCACCAACATTGATTCTAGAATCAAAAAATTGAAGAAGCATGCAATGGAAATCAACGAAATGCTTACTATTGGCAGCGGTTTTGAATGGGATTATAACAACAACAAGATTGTGTGTGAAAAGAGTTTATTTGATGAGTGGGCTAAGGTAATTTCAAAAATGAATTATTACCCTTTTTCATACAATATCTTGCATGAATCCTGTTCAATCTTCGAATCTATGTATACTTTGATAAATTGATATTTTCTATAAATTTTCTTGCATAAAATATATTTTTGGTCTTGTTATAGCATTACAGGGAGAATTGTTATAAACAGTTATTATTGTTAGGAGCCAGGAAGAAGCCCTAGTTAAAGGTAGTGAGAAATATGGAAGAGGTGTCAAAATATATCAAGATACAGATGTTCTTGATACTTGGTTTTCAAGGTGCAACATTTTGGAACAGGTTTCATAAAATGACAAGATTTTATTTTTGACACCTCTTCCATACTTAACAGTTATTGAGTTTGTTCATTTGCTCTGCTTCTCTACATTTCATTGAACCCTTAATCCGTGAGTTGAGCCAAATGTTTCCCGAAGTCTGAAACATTCCAGAATGATGACTGCAAGTTTATTTAAAAGGCGACATTTTTGAAAGAATTCAAAAAAGATTCTGATTTCTTGAAAACTTATCTGGTTTAAACTGTCATTAGCTGCATATACCTCCATATGCTTGTTGGGTTCTGTTAGAGAGTGGCCCTTGCAACAACTTCTGTAGGATCTGAACCCTGGGATAAATTTTCAGAGAGGAGATTGGCCACCTCAACTAGATTCATTCAAAAAGAAGAATAAATTCTATGAATTACAGAACAAATTACTCCATAAATGGTGTAGAATCCATATAGGTTGGCCATTGAGTCAATACAAATACATTAAAGTGATGGGTTCAACATGGAGTTAGATTTTTATGGGATATTGAGGAGGACCTTCTTCACTCATTTAGTGGGACACACAAAGACCGCGTTACAATATTTCCTCACAAAATTTGGTAAGTATTCTTCTGTCTTTGGTCCATATAAGTTCAATTAAGGCTAGAATCTTATAATTCTAAATTTATTTGTTTTCTTATTAGGTTTCTTATGAGAATTAAGGTGCATCAAGGAACATGATACTGAAATATGGAAAAGTTCATAGGTAGAGTAAAGAACAATTTATTCCACTAATCATGGAGTATTCATATAGGTTGGTCATGGAGTCAGGTGTACCAACAGTTAAATGTTTTTGTTAAATTGGCGAAGTGTTTGGACACCCATCAGAAAGACTTTTAAGGTTGTTGGTTTGAGGGTGTCAGAGTAAAATTGAGGATATATAGCTCAGTGCATCGGTTTGGAACTTCCTCTTGTGAATTTCAATCCTTTATCCCGTTGGAAAAGATTATTCCGCCCGTCATCAACATACCACCACCAAGATTTATAGCATAAGTATTAATATAACTTTGGGGCTAGGAAGGTGATATCATTAGTATTACTAATACTATTAGGAATAGTGAAATTAGCAGCAGTACTAGTATTGGCAGGAGTAATCTCTATACTGTAGTATTATTGTTGGTGTTGGAACCATGTAATCAAGCACATAGGATGAGTAAAAATTTATCTGCGATGCAAAAATGATATGGTATGTAGTTATGTACTTATTCCATTAACTTTAAAACATATTTTTATATGATATATTTCTAAATTTGTGCAAGTTATATTATCTTATCTTATTTCCCAAATTCATTTCGCATTGCAGATCATTTGGTGACGGTTGCTTTATCTGTTCTGAATTAAGATGTGGTTTCTGGAATGAAATTGTGTTGTTTGTGGTTTTTGCAGTCTCATACAAGTGCAAAGGGAGTGTATGGAAAACCATTCCGTTATTTAGATGCATTGATTGACATATTTGTTGAATATAGAGCAAATGGAAAAAGAGCTACTTCACTTGTTGAAGAGCTAGAAGAGATAGAGAAAGAAGATGAACAAGAAAAGGAGCAAGAAACTGACCAAGAGAATGACCAAGAGAAAGGTAACCAGTCTGAATCAAACAGTGGTAAAGATGGAAGGAAAAGGGTCAATTCATCATCCTTTGATATTGGATCCGGTGAATCAAGCGGGGATGCAAATGACCTTAGTTTGATGGCTTCTTCATTCGACAAATTTGTTGACAGGTACACTTCAACACTTTGAAATGGTTCGTGGGTCACTAACTCAAGAAGCCGATGTAAATAAACAATTTTTCGAGGAGTTGAAAAATATAGATGGCCTCACTGAAGATGATGTGATAGATGCTGCATTTATTATACTCGATTTATCTACAAAAATAAAGTTTTTCTTCGGCATAGAGGAAGAAAAACGAGCAAACTATGTGAAGAACATGATTCTTAAGTGATGCAGTTAATTAAGCTTCCATGGCTCTACGCATTTTGAATTTTAAAACTTTGAATATGATTTTTAATTTTGTATTTTGAACAGGATTCTTAAAGTGATGCAGGATTTCTGTTAGTAATCCTTTATCATCATAAATTTTTAATTTTGCATTTTGAATAATAACAAACAATATTTTGGTTTAGAAATTTGAAATTTAAAATTTTGAAATTGATATATTTTTATGTATTATAATTTCAAAGAGGAAAAAAGGTATTAAAGTGATTTGAGACTTATCAATTACCATGTAATTGAATTATATCAACCAAACAATAAACTTTGAATTTAGAATCTGATTTTTAAGAATCCAATTTCAAAAATCATATTACCCAGTAATCCAATTCTTAAGAATCCATAACTTGAACCAAAAGCAATAAATTTCCTTCTAGCATGAGTAATTTGTGGGAAGTCCACCTGCTTCAGCAGTTTAGCCCACTACGCATTTAAAGTTAGCCCAGCTAGTCTAACTCTAAGTCAAAGAGGTTATGCCACTTGGCCCATTTTTACTTTACTAATTCCTAACTTCTTCGCAGACAAAGATACATAACTAAGAACTGAAAAAGAGTAGTGTTAGTGCAGTATTTGGTAATCACGTAAGGATATTTTACCATTATTTCTCTATATTGAAAGTGGTGTAGAAGATGAACCTTATTTTGTATTCATTTTC
>JAJJMC010021281.1:2680082-2725214 GCA_023531435.1 Papaver californicum | reverse complement strand
AAAGCTCGTTGGCCCGTTGTGAACTTAACAGAAGATGAAAGAAAAAGAAAGTAAATTCTAGTGCGCAAATCAAAGCAAGAAGAGGGGAAAAGTCGTCAGGACCGTGGCTGCGACTGGGGTAAACGAAAACCTTAGCAATGTTGTTCTTTTATAGGAGAAGTAAACCTTTGAGTTTTAAAACGGTGAAAATTTAATTTCAAATATTAAATCCCCATTAAAACAAAACGTTAAGATTGTTTTAATTAAAAAATTATTTATGATTTTATTTTCCATTTAATTCGGGTCGCACCAAGGGTCGCACCAAGGCTCACGCCAAGGCCCACGCCAAAAACACACGCAAGCACCGCAAGCTCCGCAAGCCCGCAAGCCCGCGGCCTGCGGTGCTTCGGTGCGAAGCACCGTACATGTATGCATTTGCCCACTAGTCCATTTCCCAAGTCCATATCCAATCCACTAGTTCTTTTCCTTATATAGAACATATGTGGTAATATGCATGAACTTCCTCCTTGGTTTGCCCAATGTGGGATAACCAAAGGTTTCTCATTCACTAAGAAGTGAAAATGGATGGCTATAATTCCACCCAAGTTTGGACTAGTGATCCTAGCACCCATCAAGCTAATTATAGTAACAAAATTAATTTAAGTAATAAACTATTAATTTTAGTAATAAAACATTTTTATTTCCCAACAATCCCCCACATGAATGACGAAACCGAAAAATCGGAAAATAAAAAGAACGAGAAATACCTCTTAAGCAATAGGTGACCATTTGGAATTGAACCTTTGCTTAGTGAGAAGCACCGGAACTACTTGATGGTCAGTGAACGTGATGTCTTGAACTGCCATCGTTTAGTGTAATTCTTCAATAACTCCTTACGCGAGATATCTCTTAAAATGCTGTTAAGTTCACGCCGTTGTGTCCGTTTTGGCCCTGGACGTATCCCGTTTCTCAGAATGCTCTAGAGAATCAGCTCAGTTCTCATAGGAAGCGACCCACTTCCTCATTCAGATAGGTGAGTTCTATCAAGAGTGTTAACTGCTACACCCCATTTCAATCTTAAATTGAAACTATAGAACTCATTAAGACTTTACTCTAAGTCAACCTCACTTGCAGTCACACTATCACGTCTACACCATAGGGAAGGGACAGAGAAAATAATTCTCTGATAGTGTTTAATTTTTACCCACCACAAATTATTTGTCTCATTCAAAACCTTGATCTTGGGATCTCCAGTCAGCAAGGTTGAGTATCCTTCATGGCTAGTTTTAATTTATGAGCTTAAGTCCCATCCCCCTCGATGCATTACTAACTACCTCCTTGGACAAGCCTTTCGTCAAAGGGTCCGCGATATTATCCTTAGACCTCACAAAGTCAACAGAAATAACGCCAGTTGAGATTAGTTGTTTTAGAGAATTGTGTCTTCTCCTCATATGAATAGATTTTCCATTATAGTTGTTGTTTTTAGCATTAGCTATTGCATCTTGATTATCACAATGTATAGATACAGCTGGCACAGGCCTATGCCAGAGAGGAATGTCTTCTAAAAAGCATCTTAGCCAAGCGGCTTCCTCTCCTGCTTTATCTAACGCTATAAACTCGGATTCCATAGTGGATCGAGCGATACAGGTCTGTTTGGAACTCTTCCAAGACACTGCTCCACAGCCTAGAGTGAAAACGTATCCACTCGTAGACTTAGACTCCTCTGAGTCTGCTATCCAGTTTGCATCACAGTATCCTTCCAGAACAGCAGGATATCTCTCATAACTTAACCGAAAGTTTAAAGTGTATTTAAGATACCTCAGCACTCTGAAAAGTGCATCCCAATGCTCTTGTCCTGGATTACAGGTATACCTACTTAGTCTACTCACTGCATAGGCAATGTCTGGTCTCGTGCAATTCATTAAGTACATCAGACTTCCTATGACACGTGAATATTCAAGTTGCGAGACTCCATTGCCTTTGTTTTTCTTGAGTCTACAGGAAGGGTCAAAAGGAGTACTTGCAGGTTTACTATCAAACTGGTTAAATTTCTTCAGAACTAACTCAACATAATGAGATTGACTGAGACTGAATCCATTAGACTCCTTTCTAATTTTCATCCCTAGGATTACATCAGCAGGACCTAAGTCTTTCATATCAAAGTTCTCATTCAACATGTTCTTAGTGGAATTAATGATTTCTAAGGTTGTACCTAGTATAAGCATATCATCAACATACAGGCATACCATCACACAAGCATCATTGACAGATTTAGTGTAAACACATTTGTCAGCTTTATTTATTTTAAAACCACTAGAGAACATTACATGATCAAATTTTTCATGCCATTGTTTAGGTGCTTGTTTCAAGCCATATAAAGACTTTTTAAGTCTACACACCTTCTTTTCATAACCCTTCACCACAAATCCCTCGGGTTGATCCATATAAATTTCTTCATCTAGTTCACCATTTAGAAACGCAGTTTTTACATCCATTTGATGTATCTCTAGGTTATGGATTGCAGCAATTGCAATTAGCAACCTAATTGAAGTTATTCTAGTGACAGGTGAATAAGTGTCAAAGAAATCTACACCTTCTATTTGTTTATAGCCTTTAGCTACAAGTCTAGCTTTATATTTTTCCACGGTTCCATCAACCTTACGTTTTTTCTTAAAGATCCATTTACAACCTATGGTTTTGCTCCCTGGAGGTAAATCTACTATTTCCCAGGTTTCATTCTGAATAATAGAATCCATCTCACTAATAGTGGATTCTTTCCACCATGGAGCTTCAGACGAAGTCATGGCCTCTTTATAGGTTTGTGGATCAGTTTCAACTAAACAGGTAATGAAATCTGGCCCAAAAGATTTTTCTAATCTAGGTCTTTTACTTCTTCTTGGCTCATAAACAGATTCATCTTCTTCTACCGGTAATGAATGGCTAGAAGAAGGGACATCTAGAGGATCTACACGTATCACGCGAGATTCATTGGAAAAATATTTTCAAAAAACGAAGCATCTCTAGATTCCAAAATGGTGTTCACACCAATTTCCGAGTTATCGGTACTCACGACCATAAATCTATAGGCAGTGGTGTGCTCGGGATATCCTAGAAAGACACAATCAACGGTTTTAGGTCCTATTTTAGTCCTCTTAGGTGGAGGAATAGAGACCTTGGCTAAACACCCCCACACTTTGAGGTATCCATAAGAGGGTTGTTTGCCTTTCCATAATTCATACGGTGATTTTTCTGTTCCTTTAAGGGGCACTCTGTTCAGGATATAGCAAGCTGAGAGGACGGCCTCCCCCCACAAGTTCGCCGGTAGTCCTGAACTGATTAACATGGCATTCATCATCTCCTTAAGGGTTCGGTTTTTCCGTTCAGCCACACCATTAGATTGTGGTGAATAAGGAGGAGTTACCTCATGAATAATGCCATGTTGCGCACAAAATTCTCCTATTGGAGTTACGTATTCACCCCCACGATCAGACCTAACAGTTTTAATGGTGGTACTCATCTGGTTATGTACTTCTAATTTATATAATTTAAATGCCTCAAGAGCATCATCTTTTCCTTTAAGCAAGTAGATATGACAATATCTAGTACAGTCATCTATGAAGGTAACAAACCATTTTTTTCCACCTCTGGTTTGGATTGATTTCATATCAACTAAGTCAGAGTGAATTAACTCTAAGGGATTAGAAACTCTGTGGACATTTTTCTGAAAAGGCTTCTTCGCATATTTTGATTCTACACAGACTTCACATTTATGTTTATATTCCAAATTTAATTTTGGAATGCAGCCAGATTTTGCCAATTAGTTCATTGAATTATAATTTACATGACCAAGTCTACCATGCCAGATATTCAATAAGACAACAACATAAGAAGAATCAACTTTATTAATTTCAGTAGAGATTACAGATAATTTGTAAAGGCCCTCAGCCTTATAGCCCTTTCCCACAAAGTCCCTACCCTTAGTGATAATCATTTTTCCGGACTCAAAAACAATTTTAAAACCCTTGTCATCTAGCACACCACTTGAAACGAGATTCTTGCAGATGTCTGGTACATGTAACACTTCATTCAATGTGAGGATTTTCCCAGAAGAAAGCTTCAGCGAAACCTTTCCTTTTCCTGCAACTTGTGCTGCAGAAGAATTACCCATATAGAGTTTTTCTCCTTCTCCTACTGTCTGGTAGGAGGTGAACATATCCTTGCTTCCGCAGACATGTTTGGTAGCTCCAGATTCTACCCACCAGTCTCTCACATTGGTAACTAAGTTAACCTCAGACACCGTGCCAGAAAATTCATTTTTACTACTTTCAGCCAAGTTTACATTTCGTTTCTTAAAATTCACATCTTTGCGTTTTCTACAATGCATTGCCATATGGCCAGACACACCACAGACATAACAAGCTCCCTTAATTTTACCAATAGAAGACTTTGGTTTTTGAAATTTACCTTTTCCTTGAGGGCCAGGCTTGCGCTTGTTGTGGTCCAGACTGAGTGAAGCAAACCTGTGTTCAATCACATGTGCTTTGTTTGACATGTCTCTTGCAGAGGAGACATTCTTGTCCTTTGAGCACAACAACTCTTCAACTTGTATTTTATTGCCCAGTTCTATCATAGTAATCTCACCAGTTTCATGCCTTAGTCTTCTCTTGTATTCGGCCCATGAACTTGGTAACTTTTCAATCACAGCAGATACTTGAAAGTTTTCAGAGATAGTCATACCTTTAGCAATGATTTCATTAATAATTTTATGCAACTCCAGAAACTGGTCAACCACAGATTTTTCATTCAGCATCTTGTATTGTAAAAAACGTGCAACCAGAAACTTTTTACTTCCTGCAGTTTCTGCTTCATATTTTTCTTGCAGTGCAGACCATAAATTTTGAGCAGAAAAATCATCTTTAGCATTGTAAAAATCATACAGAGAGTCTTCAAGGCAATTTAAAATGTGATTTTTTGCTAAATAATTATTTCTCGTCCAGGTCTCTTTTTCCTTGGATGATTCAGGAGCATCCAGAGCTTTGTTATATGGTTTCAACACTATTTCATCAAGCATGTGGAAACTCAGGAAAAAGAGCATCTTCGACTGCCACCTCTTAAAATCCTTACCAGAAAACTTCTAAGGTCTCTCAACATCAGTCTTTGCCATTGTTACAGAAGATTTTTGAATGCACAGATATTGAGTTAAGATTGTTGGATAATATACTTCCTGCAACAGAGAAAAACAAACACAGAGAACTTGAAGATGATTAAGGGAGGGTTAGAATTAAACTGCACACACACTCAAACACAGAGAGGTGAAGTCGCCTGTTCAACAGACTGCCCTTAACTCAATATTTGCCAGGTACACCTTCAGGAAGATGCTGCTATACCCTTTCAGTGACAAACTTGAATTCAGGATAAAATCACCTGATACCAACCCAGCTAGTAAAGCTCGTTGGCCCGTTGTGAACTTAACAGAAGATGAAAGAAAAAGAAAGTAAATTCTAGTGCGCAAATCAAAGCAAGAAGAGGGGAAAAGTCGTCAGGACAGTGGCTGCGACTGGGGTAAACGAAAACCTTAGCAATGTTGTTCTTTTATAGGAGAAGTAAACCTTTGAGTTTTAAAACGGTGAAAATTTAATTTCAAATATTAAATCCCCATTAAAACAAAACGTTAAGATTGTTTTAATTAAAAAATTATTTATGATTTTATTTTCCATTTAATTCGAACGGTAAAATATTTATTTAAAATTAAAGAAACGTTTTCTCATTGATGGGTACACGTGTGCACTCGCAGGCACTCGCAGGCACACGCCAAGCACGCGCCAATGGTCACGCCAAGGCTCGCACCAATGGTCACACCAAGGCTCACACCAATGGTCACACCAAGGCTCACGCCAATGGTCACACCAATGGTCACACCAAGGCTCGCACCAAGGCTCGGACCAAGGCTCACACCAAGCTCACACCAAGGCTCACACCAAGGCTCGCACCAAGGCTCGCACCAATGGTCGCACCAAGGATCCCACCAAGGATCGCACCAAGGATCGCACCAAGGTTCGCACCAAGGGTCGCACCAAGGGTCGCACCAAGGTTCGCACCAAGGATCGCACCAAGGTTCGCACCAAGGTTCGCACCAAGGTTCGCACCAAGGGTCGCACCAAGGGTCGCACCAAGGCTCGCGCCAAGGCTCACGCCAAAAACACACGCAAAAGCACACGCAAGCACCGCAAGCTCCGCAAGCCCGCAAGCCCGTGGCCTGCGGTGCTTCGGTGCGAAGCACCGTACATGTATGCATTTGCCCACTAGTCCATTTCCCAAGTCCATATCCAATCCACTAGTTCTTTTCCTTATATAGAACATATGTGGTAATATGCATGAACTTCCTCCTTGGTTTGCCCAATGTGGGATAACCAAAGGTTTATCATTCACTAAGAAGTGAAAATGGATGGCTATAATTCCACCCAAGTTTGGACTAGTGATCCTAGCACCCATCAAGCTAATTATAGTAACAAAATTAATTTAAATAATAAACTATTAATTTTAGTAATAAAACATTTTTATTTTCCAACACAAACTAGATCAAAGAAGGAAATACACACAAGCTAGACATATGCAGAAATTATGCACATACAATATATGTGAAGGAAATATGCAGCAAACTAAATCTGGGAAGGAAATATGTACAGTAAAAATAAAATCAAGCAAATGAGGTGTACCAATAGTATTTTAAAGATGGACAAATACAATACAATTATAACAACAATAACAAGTGCATTAATAGTGTACCCGCAACCACACAAATGAAATCAAGAGATCAATAAAGAAAAAAATAATAATAATATTGTACTTTTTTGTGTTGTTTTTTGGATTTTTCTTTTGTATAAATGTAGTTTTAGGATCTTTTTTTCCAGTTGCATGTTATATAAATCTAATATAATAGTAAATTTAGTTATGAATCAATGTTGAATCGAGATGAAAATAAGAAAATAATAGGAGTTTTAGTACTTTTGCTTACTGATTGTGTATTCTCTTTTTATACTGGATGATTTTTAATTTGCTCTTGTGATTTTTTTATGATTTGATTTACTTTTCGGCATGTTTTTCATTCTTTTATATGTATATGAGTTTCTTTCTTCAACTACTTCATATAAACTAGAGATCAAGTTGTTCTTCATTATGATTTGATTTTTCCCTAATTTTTTCTCACAAAACCCTAAATAAATTATTTTTGATGATGACGACGAAGTGAAAGCGATCATGAGAACAAGTTTACAGAATATTAATGATTTAAAATCCTAAACAACGAGGATGATGAAGAACAAGTTACATAAGAACTATGAATCGATTATTTTTCTCGATTTTAAAAGTTTTATGGGTAAGATTTTGTGTGAGAGAGAAAGAGGTGGAAAGAAAGACGCAAGACCGTGAATTGAAAATAAAAGTGATAATTGTTTGTTTTGTTATTTTATAGGAGGTTATTTTGGTAATCCTATGTTCTAAAATATTTTAGGGTCACTGAAATAATTTGCGAATATTATGAAATAACCCTAGGGTCATGGCAGTAAGCCCTATGATTTCAAGGGTTACTAGAATAAATTACTTGGTAGGAAATATGGTTACATCAGGAAAAAGAAAGTAGATCTGTCAATGGATAAACGAATATCCGACATCCGTCCGAGTCCGTATCGAAAGTTTATGATATTATTCGAAATTTCTGATATCGGATACAGATACGGATATCTTATCGGATATTTACTCCTTATCAGATCCGGATACGAAAATACCACTATCATATAAGATAATTATCCGGTATCCGATAACATAAATAGATGTATATAAAACTAGTATTATACGTTCAATTTTCTTAATTTTTTTTTGCATGTTTTTATGATTTTTTGTTCGACAAGAAATGAAGGATTGACAAATTCATCAAAATTAATTTTGTGTTGTAATTTTGGATTCATGAGAAGAAGAAGTGACTAAACACATACAACAAAGTTTATTTTTTTTCCTTATATAATTTTCGGATAGTTACCGGATTATCGGATATCCATTAATCTTAACGGATTCGGATATGGAAACGAATTTCTATTATCCGTTGGATAATTATCGGATACGGATATCCGAATATTGTTAATGGATTTGGATACGGGACAACCATTATCTGTTCTGTTAAGTACCGTTGACAGCCCTAAAAGAAAGAATAGGCGTTCTAATTTATCTCTCACGGATCAGTCGATCATGTCCGCCCATAGACAGAAGCATCTTTATATATGTGGGTTAATTGGTTTTTGGTACTCAGGTTTTGACCAGGTTTAGTGTTTGGTCTAACATTTGTCCAACGTTAATGCTTGGTACCTGGAATGGATGGTGACCCAAGTTGACTCAGTTAAGTGTAATTTTAATTAATTTTACCATATAAATATTTATACATTTACTCTTATACCCTTCACTTGGATTAAATTACCCTTATTGTCACACACACTTTTCACACGCTTCATATCTTCCATTTTCCATCTTCATTTTCTTTATTAACATCACCAAATCCGCCGCCAGTGTAATTCGACCACCATTACCCTCTCTTTCGGCCATAAATCACTGTCAACTCTACCCAAGTTGGAACCAGCGACACCATCTCAACTAATCACCACCAACTTGAGTCCATTCTATCCCTGATGCTTGTTTGATTCACAACCATTAATCAAAACCATCTCACATAAACCTTATTGTAGATGTTAGAGTAGAACCACCACTACAATTACATCATCCATCATTCCCACAACTATTCCAACCATCGAAACCAATCAAACCCATTCTTCTATTTCTTGTAATTTCTCGTGAAATCCTGTTTTATTAGTAATCCTTCTCTGTAATCATGCCATTATCTTTAGTCCTTCCCTGCAACCTAACATTCATCTAAATCACTCTTCTTTCAATTGCTTCTATCAGCTGACTGCAACAACCACAACCTTTCCTGTAACATCTTTTGCCGAATTGCAGCTGCAATACCACTAAATCCATCACCTACATCACCAATTTCTCTTATGAAATGCCATACATTCATAATCACATCCTACATTCCTGCATAGACACTCAAGCCTTGTCAGCAGATCTGTTACTAACTCATCAAAACCATTCATCTCACTGCAACAACACTTCACGACAATCTTATACCAACACTTCATAACACAAGATGAATCACCCAAGATCCTAATAATTCACTATAGCTGGTTGTTCACAGCTTCAATTCAGCCAACACCAACAACAACTTGAACTGTAACTGGAATTTCAAATCGAGCCACTTCTTCTAAGCTGACCCAACAATTCCATCTGTTCTTCGAAACCCATATCAATTCAATCACCACAAACCCATTTCTCTTCATTAATCCAAGTCCATTTTCAAAACCCATAGAAGATTCAACTTATGATAGTAACAAAGAACCCTAATTTTGTAACCAAATATGGTTCTCAAATCTTCTCTATGGCAGTACATCCTCATTCCCTTTCTCGATGTTCTCTTCTTAATCTCAGATTCATATTCACTTCAAACCATACATAGATTTCCTACAATACCTTCTAACTCGAGAACAACTCTCTCTTCTATCTCAATCACAAAATCAGTAAGAACCCATCTCAGAGCTCATTTTCTCACTCTCGATCTGATTCTTCTGTCAAAAACCATAACCCCATCTTCAACACCATTTCAAGGAATCTTCTTTCCGTTTCTTGAACTCATGAAAACCCTAACTTCAATCTATGATTTAACTCGACCTAGGTTTTTCTATCTGAGTTTCTTGGCATTAACAGCAGCACTCGAGAACCATTCTTCTGAATTTCTTTATCATGGCTTGTTGCTCAGATTCTCGGTGTTCTCCTCTCAGTCATTGAGTTCTAGCAACTCAGACTTACTCTCTTAGCAACAACTCCTCCATTTTCTTCTCTTGATCTGAAGCTTAATCTCCATCTCGATTTGTTCTCTTCTCTTCTTCATTCAAGACACCAGCGACTCAAATTCCATCTCTTATTTCTCTGCTGCTCTTTCTCGATCCATCAAAATCTTCTTCTTTAACAGATCCACCATCTCTCAACCCTTTCCATTTATCTCTTTAAGCTCTCGTGAAATGAATTGGGGAAGAACAAACCTAATTTCATTTAGTTTATAAGAAAGGGATAGCTAAAGGCACCCAAGGTTAATTGAACCCCACTTCAGGGGTACAATTGTAAAAATTAATCAAATTCAGGTCAATAACAGTCAATAGTAGTCAACCGTCAGTCCAGTTACCAAGCACTAACGTTGGACAAATGTTAGACCAAATACTAAACCTGATCAAAACCTGAGTACCAAAAATCAATTAACTCTATAAATATATGTACCTTCCTCTTTGCTTTCTGGTGTAAAGTTGCAACTTGTAGCCGTCTGTGGAAAGCGGGATTAGAGGAGACACATAAAATCAGATTTCTTTTAGGTAAGTGTATCTTGCAAGTGATATTCGTTAACAACCTGTTGAGGTTTAGGACCTTTTTATTTTTGTTCTAATTTTTAAATTGTTCGATTTAGGGTACTTATCATGTATTTTATTGCTCGATTTGCATCTAATAATTTGTATTCATGCATGATCCAGTACTGATTGATGACGATCTGTTCTGAATTTTCACCCCCTTTGAGTTATGTTTTGTTTTCCCTAATTTTTTGTTCTAATTTTATTTTATGTTATCTCTACAACAATTTTTTTGTTACATCTCTATGCCTACATATATGCTTTGATTTCCAGCTATAATTCTTATAGGACTATTTCTTCTGAGCTTCATCCCTTCGAGTTGTTGGCTCAATTTTGACCTCTTGTGTCCGCTAATAGAACCCTAAGTGAATGTTTGTACTTACTTATTGTGAGGGTATAAAATCTCTAACTACACGTGTTCAAAAAATATGGATGGAGTATTTGATTATGATGAAACAAGAAGCACCGAAACAGAACTCCTTGATAAGTATTGAAACAGACATTTGAAGCAGACAGCATCATTGCATGATCAACAAGTAGGTTGCGGGAAAGTGTGGTACAAAGTACGAAAAAGATAGCTTCATTGCATAAATGACACACAAGTTGCGGGAAAGCCTGACACAGTAAAAGAATCTGACAAACAGCAGTGCATAGTGGACACGTTTTAGCTGTACAAGTTGCGGAACAAAAGAAACTAAAGCATGACGAGTCATTTTCAATCGCCACGTATTGAATATGAAGGGTACCGAATGGCTACATGTCAAGCATGCCATAATTCTAATAAGACAACAACGTTCATCCAAATCCAAAAACAACAACTTGAGTACAAATCCGCAGATGAAGTGCAGGACATCAAGCGAAAACCCAAGGGAAATATACAGAACGCAAATCAAGTCTTGCGGGAAATGCAAATAAGTTTTGCGGGATGCGCTACACCCCAAAGTTAAGATAAGAACTAATAGGTGGAAAGTTTAGATTTGAGGGACCCATAGTATTTGCTATAAATTTCAAACTTTAGAACAAAAAGAAGGACTAAAAAATTGGGAGAAAAATGAACATAAGAAATAGAATCAGAGAAAAAGTTTAGGTATGAAACTTGTATTAATTTTAAAATTGAATTGTTCTTTGAGTAACTTGATTTTAATTATGTATTTGATATTTTTCTGTAACATACAAATTATGATAAATATAATCTGAATCTTTATCACCGTGGATGTAGACAATTTGATTTTCGAACCACGTTAAATTCTTGTGTTGATTCATTTTACCATTTCTTGTTCTTATTGTTAAAATGTTCTGATTGTTAATATGTATCGTTTTCATTTTAAGAAATCTGATTTTATTATGTTTCTAACTTTGATGGTTATGATCCAAAGGCCAAGATTTTTGGTAATCACAATTTGGCGCTAAAAACAGGGAGGTAGTAAAGAATTTATTCTACCTGTCCAAATTTTCATCTTTCAAATCTTGAATCTCATTATGTTAGAAAACTCCTTTCCTTACAAATACAATGATTTAAAGTGATATTGTAAAAACTTTACATATAGTTTTCTCCAAACTTATCAGTTGATGTTTATATAGATTTAATTGTTATGTTCATACACAATACTTCTTTATTTCATTCCTCTCATATATGTTAAATTACCTTAGATGTTCTTTTAACCATGGGTTTGAAAACTTAGCTCATAATTTTCACCAAAAATATGTTTATAACAATTTTGCAAAAGAATTTGCTCTGAAATCATTAAGTTTATGTGTCTCTAACTTAGCTGATTGTATAGATTAAAATTGTGTTATGTTTAACTAGTTTTTGATTCTTGTCAAAACAGTAAAATAAGTTTTGAATTGAATTTCCGAACTTGCTTCTGATTTGTCTGCAAAAAATGATTTCTTGAACTTATAAAACCTGAGTTAAATTAGAAAATTGTCTAGCTTATGTGTGATATGTTAAATTTTAGCTACATATTTTCTATCAATAAAATTGCTTTATATACTTATTACGAATGTTAAAATGTTATGAAACACATAACTTATTATCTGAACTCTTTTTAGAACATTGACAAAGAAATTTCTACGACAACACAAGATTGAACAAAGAAGATATTATAATATTCCCAAAGAAAATCACATAAATGGAAATAGTTGCAAATAGAACCGTACAAGAACAAGTTGTAGATGTAAGAAATATGGGATATCAGACAATTGGAACTTTGCCAGAAAGAGAGATAATAGAAGAATCCCAAGGACTACAACCTTTGGATGCTCAGGCAAACAATCCAGAAAATTAATCAATTAATCAACCACATGAAGAAGCATCACCGAACATGGTTGACCCCATTAATCAGCTACTTGAAGAAATGAATGAAATGTGCAAGGTTCAAAAAACTTGCACAAAAAAATTTGTTCTTTTAACCCAGGACAATCAAATGCTTAGAAATAAAGTCCAACAAGATGAGGAAGCATCTGTTACCAAGATACAGGGGGAAGAAGCAAGCTCAAATAGATCCGCAAAAAGTAAAGAAAAAATCAATAAAGATCAAAGAGTGATGGTAGTGGAACCCGCACATGACACATATTTTCATTCAAAACAAAACAAGATAAATCAGCGGTATGAACCTGATAGACTAGATTTTGATGATTCAGAGCCGCAAAACAACAGATGGCAAAAATATTTTGAGGACGTGGAACAAATGAAAGAAGAAATCAAAACATTAAAAAATAAACAAGAGGGAGGACGACTTGAAGAAGTGCTAAAAGAGGTCGCTAGAACATCATTGGCCTCGCACCTTGTACATGCGTCTATACCGCATAATGCAATCTTCCCATCTTTGAATGTTATGATGGGACAAAGAATCCAGCAGCTCACTTAAAATACTACAACCGCAATATGACCCGTTGGGAACAGAATGATACCATTATGTGTCGATATTTTCCTTCAAGTTTGAAAGGCTTAGCATTAACATGGTATGATAATTTACCGGAAGGCTCAATACATTCGTACGCACAATTGACCCGTAAATTTTTGGAAACATACATGTATAATAAACCCATAAACGCTGGGATGGACAAGTTATTTGCCCTTGCGTCTTGGACAGATGAAAGTATCCGAGACTACACAGATCGATGGAAGGCGATCTGTCAAGCAATAGGAAATGTTAATCCAGAAATTTCTATTAATTGCTACAAATGGGGGATAGCCAACCGCATGAGCCCACTCTTTGTAGATATTCATGGAGAGAATCCGAAAACCAAAGGTGATCTCAGGTGATTATTTTCCCAATCCAAGTTCAAAATTTGATTGATATGGGAGAGCTGGAAGAATTTCTTTATTTTCCCAATCCTCCACCAAGGCTCAATATGGAAAAACTATAAATATTCCACGAAATGACCGAACTATTAATATGATTTTCTATACCGAATCGGGTCAATCATCTATGAACGTAGTTATTGACAAGAAGCTGCATAAAAGGGTTCACATTCATGAAGTCTTCAAATTTACGGGAAAAGTTACAAAACATGGGAAGGATGGATGACTTCCCGTTAACTTTTTCAGCAGACGAGGTTGATCAGGAAATTGAAACACAATGATCCGTTGGTGTTTACTCTACCAGTATCTGGATGGAATGTCAAGAAGATCCTCATGGATGAGGGTAGTTCCCTTAATGTCTTATTTTATGATACCTTCCAAAAAATGGGATTAAAGGACGATCAGCTTATACCTTCTTACTACACTATCTATGGGTTTAATGGGATAGCCTCAAAACCAAAAGGGGAAATTTTACTTGATGTTATGGCCGGACCAATAAGTATTTTGACTAAATTCAGTGTAGTGGAGGCTCCATCTCCATATAATGCCATCATTGGTAGACATTGGGTCCACCAATTGAAAGGAGTCACCTCAACATATCACCAATACTTGCAATTCCCGACGCTGCAAGGGGAGATGGAGATAAAAGGAGATCAGAATGTAGCAAAATCTTGTATCCTCGCAGAAATTCGCATGAATGAGGAACGAGTACAGCAGCAACAAAATAGAAAGAAAGAACGAAAGATAAAATCCGAAGAAGAAGCAATAAACCAATATTTGATTAAGACTGCGGGAAGTGAGGCAGTAAATGAAACAAATAAAAATACTTCATTGGAGGAAAGCATACCAAAAATTGACGGGGGAAGTCTTCCAACATAACAATTAAAGGGGGCTCCCACACTTTTAGGAGCTCCCAAATCCATTTTTACAACAATTGAAGAAACCAAGAATAACAACATAGGAACAGAAGAATTCAAGAATGATTAAGATTGGAACACTGATAGAAACAGAAAGGGAACATGATTTGGTCACTCTACTTAGAGATTATGTGGATATTTTTACATGGAAGATGGAGGATATTCCAGGCATTGATCCGAGTATCCTTCGACATGAGTTGCATATACATCCGGGTCTTATACCCTTTCGGCAACGCATACGCAAAGTAGCACCCGAATATCATTTTCCAGTTGAAAAGGAGTTAAAAAATCTCATGGATGCAGGGTTTATTCGAGAGGTGCGATACCCAACTTGGATTTTAAACATGGTGATTGTACCAAAAAAGAATGGGGGGGGGGTAAGAATTTGTATAAACTTCACCAACTTAAACAAGGCATTCCCAAAAGATAGTTACCCGCTTCCCAGCATTGATCAGTTGGTGGACGCGGTTGAAGGACATGAGGCTTTATCCTTCATGGACGGGCATTCAGGGTATAATCAGATTGCTCTAGCTGAAAAAGATCAAGAACACACTGCATTTTTCACTCCACACAGTTCGTACTGCTACACCAGAATACCATTTGGGTTAAGGAATGCATGAGCAACTTATCAGCGATTGGTAGACGCAATTTTTAAACCATGGATAGGCCTCACCCTGGAAGTCTATGTAGATGACATGCTGATAAAGATTAAAATTTCAAAGGATCATCTACAAGACTTGAGAAAAATATTTAAGGCCTTACGAAAATACAGAATGAAAGTCAATCCAGACAAATGTATTTTTTGGGTTACGTCAGGAAAGTTTTTGGGATATTTGGTCACCAAAAAAGGGATTGAAGTTGATCCGGAAAAAATTCAGGAAATTTTTGATATGCCAACTCCAAGGAATGTTAATGAAGTACAAAAATTAAATGGTTGTTTGGCCGCACTCAGCAGATTCATTGCCAGATCATCGGACAGATGTAAGCCCTTTTTTGACACCTTGAAAAAGAAAAGTAAATTTGTATTGAACGAGAATTGTTAGCAAGCCTTCCAAAATATCAAAGCTTATCTCGCCATATTACCTGCACTACAAAATCCTAAACCTGAAGAACTGCTCGCCTTGTACATAGCCGCAACAGAAGATGTTGTAAGTGCGGTATTGGTTCGGACAAATGGCAAAGTAGAGAAACCAATGTAATACATCAGTAAAACTCTTAACCTTGCAGAAAGGAACTATACCAAAATTGAACAATTAATATTAGCAATGGTTTTTGCTACCCAGAAATTACGCACATATTTTCTAACACATTATGTGCGGGTACCAAGCAAAGCTCCGCTAGAGTCCGTACTGAAGAATGTGGGAAAAGTAGGGAGAATAGCAAAATGGAATGCACAACTGGAATAATTCCACATCTTATTTGAAATACAAAATGCACAAAAGTCGCAAGTCCTGGCAGATTTCCTTGCGGATTTACCACTAGATGATGATTTTAAAATCCAAGGTTTGCCCGGAATAGAAGATGATGATTCCCAAGATATTCTAAGCTCTGTAAATTCCCGCAGATGGGAAGTATTTGTTGATGGAGCACGGAATAAAGAAGGTGCGGGAATCGGAATTGTGATTACAACTCCTACATGAGATCGAATGGTACATGCATTTCGTCTTGAGTTCGGCGAACATACAAATAATATAGTGGAATATGAGGCTGTGGTTCATGCTCTTCGGCTCATCATTGAATTGGGAATATACGATGTGCGACTCACAAGTGATTCACAATTGATAATTCGGCAGGTTGAATTAAAATATCAAGCGCTAGATTAAGATTTGATAGAATACAAGAATCTTGTGCAAAAGTTGGCGTCTCAAATTCCAAATATAATTTTTCGACATTTATCCAGAGATGAGAATCGCTATGTTGATGCATTAGCATTTATTTCTTCAATGATAAAAGATCAGAATACATCAGCAGTCAAAGTTGGGCGCATTTATGAGCCGTCAATTAAGTTGTGGGCAGTCGAAAACATGGAAGAAGAAGTTGGGGAAGATATTGAAGATGCAGCCGTTAAGGATGATACAAATTTTCCATAAAAATCAGAAAATGAATTATCCGGAGAAGATTGGGGGATCTCTATACATCAATACTTGCAAGATGGGATATTACCCGCAAACACTAAAGAGGCAAGGAAAGTGCAATCAAAATATGTGAATTATCAGTTGCAGGATAAAATTCTGTACCGCAGATCTTTTTTGGGACCGTTACTTCGATGTTTATCACAAGAAGAAGGCCAGTAAATTCTCAAAGATATACATTATGGAGATGCGGGAAATCATAGTGGAAGACGATCACTCGCATTAAAAGAAAAAACGTAAGGATTTATTACTGGTCATTTATGCATAAAGATGCGGAGAATCTGGTAAAAAGGTGCGAAGAATGTCAACGTTTTGCAAAAAGGATTAAAGCTCCTGCAACGGAACTCAATTCCGTGCTCAGCCCCTGGCCATTTGCAAAATGGGGAATAGATATTGTTGGGCCTTTAGTGGAAGGAACACGAAACCGAAAATACTTGATTGTAGCAACAGATTATTTCACTAAATGGGTTGAAGCCAAAGCTCTTGCACATATTAGAGATACAGATGTTTTCAAGTTTTTGTTCGAGAATATAATTTGCAGATTTGGAATTCCGGTAGTCGTAGTCTCAGATAATGGACAACAATTATAAGGGAAAATATTGATATGCTTTTCGAAGCATTTAATATCCAAAAGAACAAGTCCACTCCATTTTACCCTTAATGTAATGGACAGGCTAAAGCAACGAATAAAACTATTGCCATGAATATGAAAAAGACTCTAGATGGACATCATAAACGATGGTGCGAACAACTTCATAATACTTTATGGGCATATCGCACAACAAGAAGAGAATCCACTGGAGAATCACCATTTTTTCTTACTTATGGATCGGAAAAAATCATACCAACAGAAATTATTTTACCCACAACAAGGACAGAAGCGTGGGAAAAGAATTTGAATACAGACCTAATGCTTGAAAAATTGGATGATTTAGAAGAAAGAAGAGAGGTTACGCTCCAAACAATGGAGAATTATCAAAGAAAACTGACAAGAGAATACAACAAGAAAGTCAAGTTGCAGAACTTTTTGGAAGGGCAATATGTTCTACGACAAATCCCGGAATACCAAAGGGATAAAAGAGCAGGAAAGTTTGCACCTACATGGGGAGAACCTTACGTTATACAAGATATTGCGGGACAAGGCTCATACCATTTGCGGAATATGAATGGAGAAATCTTACGGCATCATTGGAACGCACAATATGTCAAACCATATTACCCATGACCAACAATGCAATCGTACAATAATTTGCGCTCATAATAGGTAAAGCAGATCAAATGCAATCTCTTTAGAAAGTCCATATAAATGTATAAGACTATTGGAATTTTCGCCACAAAGATGCCTAACATGACATTAATCATTGTATCAGGTACTCTCCACTTCAGGAGGTGCTCACAACCAACAATGCAATCATACAATAATTTGGCTTCATATTAGGTAAAGCAGAACAAATCCCATGCCTTCCAGCAACTTTATCTCCTACTTTGATTTCACGTTTCTGTGATATATATATACGAATGTAATCTCTCTTGAAAGTCCATGTAAATGTTTATGAGTGTATGACTATTGGATCTTTCGCTACATAGATGCCTAACATGATATTAATTATTGTATCAGGTACTCTCCATTTCAGGAGATGCTCTAGGGACCGCATCCTAATTTCCTCCTTGCCAGAGAGAAGTTAAACATGCGCTACAATCCTCAAAGTAACTCAAGGTACAAAATTTCCTTGCGGTTAATCAATTCAAACTCAATCAATGCACTAACAATCAATATATTCAAAAGAAAATTTGCAGGAACAATAATGTGAGTCAAAAGGAAAGAGCAAGTATAATTTGAAAGAAGGAAAAACAAAACAGCAGGAAAACAAATGAAAAAACTAAGGAGCGGGAGGATTTGCGTAAATCCATCGGCTTGAACTCTATCAAGAGTGTTGTTGGCCGCTTTCGCAAGTCCAACTCGAGCTTCCACCCTCAACCAAGAGATATAAGCCTTTGCGGCTTCAAATTCTTTCTTGCACTTATCTGCCTCGGCGGCAGATTTTTCAACACTCGTCTTCCAGAAAATTATTTTTCCCCGCTCTGAAGACAAGTCTCGAGGTAAGCTTTCAGCCTTAAGAGTTTCATGCTTGCATTTGTCCTCCACCTCTTTAGTTTTAGAAGACAGCATATCCAGCTGATTTTGTGCTTTATTAGCCTTGACAGAAGCAAGCTCCAACTGTCCTTTGAGTTCCTCCACCTTAGCATTGGCAGCACCAAGCTCTCCTTCAGCCTTTGCAGCTCTTGCGGCCACATCTTTGAATTTTCCTTCAAAATCTGTAACAAAGATAACAGGTTAATTAATGTGGAAATAACATTCAATTTCAAATATGCAATAAAATAGGATACCTCTTGCGAGGGATTCAAACTCTGCTAATTCGTGAGCAATTGCATCTTTAGTAACATCAAGGAAGTCATATTCATTTGAGAGTTTCTGATAATTCTCCGTAAGTTGCTAAAGATCTAAATGAAATTGATCTAACTCCGCTTCCTTCAATTCCCACAACTGATTAGATTTGTTTGTACATTTTTCAATCTCTTTATGTAAGCGGAAGATATCACTTTCACGCAGAAGAACGATGTCAGATAGGTTGCGGATTTTAGTTTGAGCATCCGCAAGGGCTTTCCCTTTAGCTGAGCCTCTGAAGCTGAGTTATCTCTGTCTTTAATGATTTGCGCCATGTACGAAGAAATCTGAGAATTGTGATGTGACCCGGAACGAGAAATTCCCACAAGGATATTTTGACGTTCTACACAGAGCTTGCGATTTCTTCTTCTAACTTCTCTGATTGTGCCCGCGCTTCAAGAAGACAATCCTTGGTCCATAACAAAATAACATTGTACTATATCTTCTTGCGGAGGAAATTTCCATATAAAATATGGTGCCTTGATTCTGACTCATTCATCTTATCAACCAGATTATTAAATCTTCCTTTGATCCCCACATTTTCATTATTAAATCTTAAAACATGATTTTTCAAGCGCCTAACTTTGTTGCAGTCTAGTCACAAGGTATGAATCCCCCGCTGATCCCGTAAAGTGATTCTGAAAAACATGAAAATAAAGTAAGAAAAATGACGAGAGGAAAAATACCAAACCTTGATTTTGAAGATCAAGCAACCGCTGACGAAGTGCATCATTTTCCTTCTTCAAACCCACAGCTTCTTCTTCCACAATCCTGAATTGGGACTCCATCTTCTTGGATCGTCCCTTAAAAAACTTATAAGTAATGTGTGCGGCGTTTTGACATCGGGCAAGCTGCAGTTTATGGGATTAAAGTTATAGACAAAAGATGAAAATAAAAAGAAATTTAAGGTTATTAAAACAATCAAAATACCCGCAAGAGAGATTGTTGCGGGAAAGAATACACTTCACCATCTGCAAGTGCAACTGCCTCCGCAAGAGATGAAAACTGATTTATATAGAAGAAGGGGTCGACGGGTTAGCCTTGGCCACTTAACCAAGCATCTTTTACTGTGCTATACGGTGCAGACCGCATGTACTCCCGTAAATTAGCGACCGCAAGATTATCAGTTGCCACCGGCTGGAAGTCGTGCGGAACAGATAACAGCTCCTTCGACATAAACCAACGGAAGGCTTCCTCCTCTTCGCCCAAAATATTTTGATCTTCCGCTACTCCTTTGCCTTTATCCTTGTGTGGGATTTCCTCACTCATTTGCACCGCGGCTGTGCTTGCAACATTGCCCTCAAAAGGAGCCACTTCCATTATAACGATTGCGGGTTCACCTTCCATAGTTACGGCATTTGTCGACTCACCCTCTTCAACCGCAACACTTTCCATTTCACCTTGAATGGGGGGATCCTCCTTATCAGATGAATCATCTTCACTTATAGATGGTTCAAGAAGATCGTCTCAAAACAAAGGAGAAAGTTGAGAAGGGAAGAAAGGTTCAGGATCAACAGCTAGGTGCGGAAAATTGACCGAAATATCTGTAGATTACGCCATAGCACCAATTTGTTCCGCAGACTCAAAACTTGTTATTTGAAGGGGAACAATCTACTCTTCTTCATGTCTCTCAGGAGCAGAGTTATCCTCAGCTCTCAAAATAGGTTGATTAGGGGGAGAATTACGAATCTCTCCCTCTTCTCTGTCAGTGGAAGTACGAGGCGTAGCCTTAGCTTTCTTCCAACCCTATCAATATACCACAAGAACTCATTGAATAAAAATCATAAGGATCATAAGATTTCATTTGAATAAATCAATACCTTTTCTGCTGGAGTTGGGGCTTTACGCTTAATCCCCGAATCATGTTTTTCCCCCCATACAGTTTGCGGCTATGAAAAAGAAGAAAAACAATTAAACAATGTTTAAAGAAGGATATAAAAAGATAGAGAGAATTTATGTACCACATTAACAACGGGAAAAGCGAAGCCATCAAAGTTCAACCGCCAAGGGCAGTAAGCATCAAAACGCGTTAGAAGGTTGTAAACCACGCTTTCTTGGATGAACCCGAAGACCCATGAACCTTCAATGACTAGAGGAGTGCGGTACCACTTAAAATCGTGATCATCGCGGATTTTTTCTTTTAAAGGATCCCACGTCCCAGGAACGAATTTCAACTTGGAATTATCAATCTCCGATAGCAAACCGAATCCTTCACCACCTTTGCGACCCGGACCAACACTCCACTTTTTATAATTCTTCACAGCTATGTTGTCCGCATACGTAGCATGTAAGTTTTCAACCGTGTAATGTTTACGTTCCGCAGAGTCGGGAACGTAACAGGTGAAATTGGTTTTTCCCTTACTTCGCATGCTACATTCATCAACCACACGCCACCAATTCCCGTTATATTGGGTTACGGATCGGGCTAAACCATGTTGGGACTTGTTACGGCTTGCGAGAACCTCAAATTGGAAAGAATCCCGTTCTGGTACAGAGGAAGCTGCAGGCCCGCATCCAATGCTCCTGAAGGTGTTAACAGTCTGCTATTGCTGTACTTAAACTCCTTCATTATTTCCAATGAAATTTCATCTCCTTCAGCATGATCGTAGAAGGAAACTTTGAATTTCTGAAGATTGTGCTTCCTTTTAAATTCCTCAAGGTTCATCGACCTAAAACTCAAGTTTTCGTGTGACCGCTTATTCTTAGGAGCTGGTTTGCTGGCCGCAACAGATACATCTGCGGACTTTATCAAGTTGGAAGGTTGAACTCTTGAGCCACCCGATTCATATACTTCCTTCTTCTTCATCATAGTATATCGGGATGATTTCCTATCTAAAGGATGACATCCGGGTAAGAAGCACCACCAGCAACTTTGTTATCATTCTTTCCGGTCATAATAAATCTTTATCTGCATATAAAAACAAAAAAAAATAATTACACCATGATCAAAAGCAAGAACAAAAGAGAAATGTTACAAAACAAAAGAACAACAGGATAATTATCATTGAACTAGAATGTAAACAAGAGAAAAACTCTCTGGACAAGAAAATGAAGGATTTATAGATTCAATGAGGCAATCACAAACCATCATCATGGATTTAGCCAGGAGAAAACCAAGAATACAACATAACTTGTTGAAACAGATAAGCAAGAACATCATCAATATCATCATCATCATCATCATCATACACTCCAAAAGATTCAGTTATAAAGATTGATAGATGAACAAATACATTAAAGAAAAGAACAAAAATCAAATCATAAAAATAAATTAGAAGCATTACCTGAAACGAAGATGATTGAATGAAAAGAAGACTTGATCCCGATGCAAAAATCCTTAATCACAAAAGTTCAAAAAAGAATGAAAAGGCACTAAGGAATCTTTGAAAAGTTTAGAAGAATGAAAAGCAAGAAAACTTTAAGAAGAAGAAGACAAGAAAATAAAGAATGAGATAAAGGATGTGACTAAAATTAAATAGGAGAATACTGAAACTGACGAAACCGTCGAAAAGTGAAAGAGAGAGAAACTTTATCATAGATATGATTTCCTTGAAAACTGCCAACTGAACAGAAACGTGGGAGAGAATTTATTACTGGCGTGAAAATCGGAAAAGTGAAGCTAAACGTGGGAAGAGAACTTATTGCTAGCGTGAAAATAGGAAGAGTAATAATTATTTTTCCTTTCTCAAATTTTACCAAGTGCCAAAATTCAAAAGAAAAAAGGGGCAAATTGTGAGGGTATAAAATCTCTAACTACAAGTGTTCAAACAATATGGAGTATTTGATTATGATGAAACAAGAAGCACCGAAACAGAACTCCTTGATAAGTATTGAAACAAACATCTGAAGCAGACAACATCATTGCATGATCAACACGTAGGTTGCGGGAAAGTGTGGTACATTGTACGAAAAAGATAGCTTCATTGCATAACTGACACACAAGTTGCGGGAAAGCCTGACACAGTAAAAGGATCTGACAAACAACAGTGCATGGTGGACACGTCTTAGCTGTACAAGTTGTGGAAGAAAAGAAACTAAAGCATGACGAGTCATTTTCAATTGCCACGTATTGAACATGCAGGGTACCGATTGGCTACACGTCAAGCATGCCATAATTCTAATAAGACCGCAACGTTCATCCAAATCAAAAAACAACAACTTGAGTACAAATCCGCAGAGGAAGTGCGGGACATCAAACGAAAAGCCAAGAGAAATATAGAGAACGCAAATCAAGTCTTGCGGGAAATACAAATAAGTTTTGCGGGATACGCTACATTCCAAAGTTAAGATCACTAGTACAAATTTGGACTTATGTGACAGTTAAAAAATGCCACCAAAATATTTATGTGGCATTTTTGAAAAATAATTGCACTGTCATTAAAGCCTCTGTTACGAAAGGGTCTATAAAAAACTGTTACGGAATCATGACTATAAGTATCAGTTTTTTCATAAACCTGTCATTGTTGACAACATACAATAACATTTTCTAAATAAAACTGTCATTGGTAAATTAATTTCTTTTACTAACGTGACAGTTTCTCCAAAAAAAATGTCATTAAAAACTTAATTTCTTTTACTAAGGTGACAGTTTTTTCATAAAAACTGTCATTAAAAACTTAATTTCTTATACTAAGGTGACAATTTCTCCATAAAAACTGTCATTAAAAACTTAACTTCTTAGACTAAGGTGACAATTTCTTTATAAACCTCTCATTATTGACAAATTACTGTAACATTTTTTTAAGAAAACTGTCATTAAAAACTTAACTTCTTAGATTAAGATGACAATTTCTTCATAAAACTGTCATCAGTAACTCAATTTCTTATACTAAAGTAGCAGTTTCTTTATAAACCTGTCATTGTTGGCAAATATCAGTTACATTTTCTAAATAAAACTGTCATAGAAGAGTCAACTTTGTAGAAGGCTAATTTGTAGCAAGCTAGTTCATGATACGACATATGCTCAGTTAATATCGAGATAATTATGGAAAGAAAATTTAGCTTTTATTAAAATTGTCATTAGATTACTCAATAAACTGTTTAATAGATAGTTAGTACGGAACTAGTAAGTTCAAATAAAATAAGTAAACTAGAAGTGAATGTACTACATAATTCAAAAGACTTGATATGAAAGTAGTCTTAGTACTAACTAAAAGAAATTAACAGTGAAGTTGGAAACCACATCCATTTTCCGAAGTGTTGATCGAAATATACTCCTGCCAATTCATGTCCCCAATCTACTCCTGCCAATTCATATCACCAATAACGACAGCACGTGATTTACCCATTCTCTTCGTACTTCCATGATCTCTCCTTCATTGTACTCGGACTTCCTCTGCAAAAAGAATACAAAGTAAGTACTGTTTGAAGTAACTAACCAAAAATGAAAATTGCATTTTCATAACATAAGTACCATTAATTAATTCCATTCACTCACTCCCCAAAAACAACACCCACCAAACCAAGCACTCATAAGCACCACCCATTCACCAACAACAAACCACTTACATCAACTCTGTAACCCACCACCAGCACTACTCACTCACCATAAGAAAACTAATAGGTATCGAAGTCCAGTAGGGGGCAATTTTCACAATAAATCAACCACATCAATATTGCATTTGAGGTATAACAAACATATCGAGTTCTGGCAAAAGGCATTTTTATTTTTTCATTTGCAAAAAACCCATTCATGTAAAGCCTTCAACAAACACACCAAAGTTCTAAAATCAACAACTAATTAAGAAGATAAAAATCAGAAGGAAAACAAGAAAACTCCAAAAGTGTACTTACCATTACTGTACTATGCAGTTTTAGGTGCCCTTCTATGATTTCTTTCATAAACCGCATTGCATAAAATCCAGATTCCCAATTGTTTTTATGTTGCGGGATATGCTAATATTCAGGCAATACGCAATATATGGGTTAATAATGTTCAATTTTGCAATTTATCATCACAATTAAGTTAGTGCGCTTACTTGTGGAAAACAAAACACCATAGAACCATTCGAATGTCTTTTTTTAAGGCATCCTTCCACGACCCTGGATGACAATAAGTTTAAGTAAATATGAAGATACTTAATGACAATACAAAATTAGTATTAAAAGAGAAATGTAATTGACCTTTGCATGATTTTATCAATTTCTTTATCTTGTTGCCCCCCTTGCGAATCCAGCCACCATACCTTTTGAATACTCAAGTTCACAACTATTAAGACCCAATGATGGTTGTAATGTACAAAACAACCAAAGTTAATAACGTCTTCCAATAACCAAAAAAATACATAGGGCATGATAATCCATTTTCCTACATCAACCACAGAACTTGTCTAAAATAAAGGAAATATTTGTTGAATGCATATAAAACATATGGGTCAACATTATGTACCTTTTCTTTGGGGCTGCTGTCAAAGGAATTTCCAGCTGCAACCTCACCAGAGTCTATGAATAACTTGCATGGTTTTCCCTATATGTATTGACCAATTAGTTTGTACAAAATAATAATGAGAAGAAAAATAAAGCGTAGAATACTACAAGTCAATCATGGGATATATCAAAGACTACCTTCCTAATTCCAGATCTTTCAGCAGACGTATCTGTAGGAGATTCGAAAACCTGATTATGAGATTGCATCAATAGACCCATTAATCAACTATTTTGATAAACCAATGAACACAACTAATGATCCAAGCTATATATTGGGTAGTGGACAATTAGTTACTGATAGACACATTTTAGTGTCTAATTTGCACCTTAATTTCTAGTGAGTTAGTATTCGATTTTGTGTCTATTACGTGTTTTATTGCTTTTGTAGGTACATTAGAAGAATAAAGATTTGTGGAAAAATTGGCTCAAAAAGTGTTCAAGGTACCCGGAAAAATGGATCAAGGCACCCACACTTTGGATTGGGGCACCCTTGGATCGGGCTGAGCTGGATCGGGTCAACCCAGCGGGTCAACTCGGCCCAGTCAACTCGGTCAAAGTCAGTTGACCGAGTCATCGAGTCAAAGCTTCATCGGCAGCAGAATTTTGATTCAGTTTTTTCAGCGATTTCATCATAAATTGATAAGTACCCAATCTAATTAAAGGTTCGTATAATCGATTAGAAGCTTTAGAAGCCGAAGATAAGGGCTGGAGAAGCATGAATTTGGACGGGAACAGGAACATATTTCGGTTTTGGATAACTATCGATTTCTCGTCAAATCACCGAGTTATAATGGGATTAGAACATCCTAGAAGACTCACAGGGCCTATATAAAGAGTTTACAATCTTCAGAATTAAAGTACGAAGCTCCAGAACCACTTTTGCTATTTTCCGTTCAAGTTCCGACATCGGCCGGTCACTGCTGCTGCTCCCGGTGATCGGTGTTCTTCACCATCGCCGCTGAAGAAGAAGACAGTGCAACAGTTTTAACTGTTGCTGTTTCAAATCTGTCTGTTACCATTTCTTCTCTCTTTTGTTGCTTGAAACCGTGCTGTAACAGTTGAACCCTGTTCCTGTGACGTTTATACCCGTTGCTGTTTGGCTGTTGCACTACTATTTCACCTTGTAATCAACTTTTTGAGCAATGAAATCAACTTTTGAGCAATCTTTTCCACCATGAGCTAAGTCTATTTACTGGGATGATGGATAAGGTAATTTTCTCAATTTTATGTGATTTAATTATTTTCTCATAATTATTTATAATTCTTTTATCATTAAAATTGCATAGTTTTGAATAGTAAAAACGGTTTTCTTTCAACAGTTGTGCTTTTGCTTGATGGATTATGCTTAGTTAATTAATTTTGATAATCCATGCTTGTGATTTACCTCTGTTTGTTAGCATAACAAAACCAATTTTGGCAATTATTTGGGCTTCAATTAATTTAAAAAGAATTATCTGATTAATCACATAGGTTGTTAGAATTACCTGATTCCTGATTCCTGGTATTTTTAAAATTATTCAAAAATCATCTTTAGGTTATTTAGTCTTTTTCTTACTCCTGGAATTTTCTAGAGTTAGTTTAAATCATTATTTTCTAAAATCATCACCTTCACAAGTTCGAGAATCGAACCTTTATTTACCACTTCTAAAATTACATCAGTTACCTTCTTCTGCTTAGACTTGAGATGAATATCACTCCCGGATCACTTCCTCTTAGGAACAATTTGTTTTAGTAACGAATTAGCTGTTGTTTATAAACAGGAAATCTAATATTTAAAAATAAAAAAATAAATCACTAATGAGATGAATGAAATAGTTTGGTGAAACTGTTAAATAATCAAAAAAAATTCAGATGTATGTACACTATTTCATGCAGGGGAAAAAAAACAAATGTTTTAAGGCATGCCTTCTCAACTTCTGAACTCCTTGCAGTAGCAGTAACGGCTTTCTGGAGACAAAAATTTAGTTGGCTCTCAAAAAGATTAAAATTTAGAGTAACAAAAGAAAAAAAATTAAAAAATGGCCACAAATAATAATCAAATAAATGTGGTAAAATTTACCTTTTTAATTATGGGACTTCTTGACGATTCAGACATTGTTGGATGAGCTAGATGGTGGTGAGATACCTTCTCAACTTCAGAACTCCTTGTAGTAGCAGTAACAGATTTCTAGAAAAGAAATTTAGTTGGCTCACAACAAGATTTAAAATTAGAGTAACAAAAGAAAGAAAGAAAAAGAAAAATTTCCACAATATAGTAATAAAAAACGTGGTAACTTCTACCTTTCGAATTTTGGGACATCTTGACGATTGAGACATGGTTGGATGAGCTAGATGGGGGCGAGATGCGGAAGATGACTAAAATTTGAAAAGAATATCAATACTAAATATGAGAGTCAATATAATATCTAATGTACCTATTGATCGCATCACAAATATATTAAAGTCTTTCCTATACATAAAACGTACAAAAAAACCCATGAATGAACTTTAATAAAACTCAAGACACTCCCAAAATGAGTAAAAAGCAAAGCCAGCAGAGTTTTGATTGAGGTAATCAATGAAGATGGTTATAGGACTTGATCCACAGGTTAGTTCATTGGCCATAAGACATTTTTTTACTAATTCAGTGAACCTAGACGAAACTATGATGGATCGAAGGACCGTATTGGATTGTGAGTTTGTGAAAACATCGATAAGGGACGATATCTATGAGGTGCATAGGTCCAGTGATCGGTAAGCCTATCGTACTCGGTGGGTTTCTGCATCCTACTTTAGTTTTGAATGAAAAGACATTTCAAGCAGAAGCAAAGAAAAAAGATTGCATAACAGAATAGGTTTTGAAAATTAAATTTGTACATCACCTGATGACTTTGACGAGATTCCAGAACCTCCTTTTCTAATATAGCATTTGCTAGTTTCAAACGCTTATTTTCCTCTAGGACTTCCTCGTACCGTGCATTGGTTATGCTGAAGCGACTTCTCTGTTTACCAAGGAATACAGTTGGGGTGATGTGTTTTCCAGCTTCCCTGACTCTTCCTGGATGCTCAGAACCAAAAAGATTGGTTATCACATCAATATCACTATCTTCATCAACTGTCCCATTTTTACGTCTCTTTTCAAAATCATCCTGCACAAACAGAAATATTTTTAAGTTAGGAAGAAAGTAAGTAAATTAAGAGAAACTATACCTTTATGTCTCTTTTCAATCTCATCCTACATATGTAAGAAAGCTTACAAGTTCGTCTCCTTTTTGTTTACATGCCTCATCTTTGTATTCTCCATCAACCTTTCGTGCTTCCTTCCACAATACACCTCGATCAATTTCATCTGGTGTGTAGTCACACCTCTCTATCTTCTCATTTGAAATTTAATGGATGAACAGCCATAAAGATAAAGATATAGCTAGTTACATATTACAAGATAACGACAATAATAAAAACAATTACGTACTAATATCTCCTTTAGCCCTTCGTGACCATTACGGCCAGAATGGTGGTTGTAAATATTTTTTGATCTCTTCTCTGATTGTTTTTCATGTATATCCTTTAAAACACAAACAAACTTGCTTTAAGGGATATAAGGGAAAAAGTTTAAAAAGGAAACAACTAAAGTATATATATGCACACCTCATACTTTTGTCTCTAGCCAATCCTTAAATGTTCGGTTATGCTCTTTCAACAGCCATTCTTCGGATTTTTCCGGAGACTCTTCCCTCAAATGCCCCTTGTGTAGCCTGAAATATGAATAAGAAAATATCTATTTGGTAACCCATATATTTCAAATACAGTATAACAAAGTCGAATCATATAGTTCTTACACAATGTAAGGCTGCACATCTGTTGCGTTATTCAGTACAGTTTGGTGTGCCTGCTTCAGCAATGTGTCACTGACTTTAACTTGCTTAAGCGTTGATAACGGCTTCCCTTCATAAATAAGTCTTGTACTCTCCACGTTTTTGTTTTTTTCAGCCATCCTATCTGCAGGAACACCGATGGTAACCATCTTTAAGTAGTGAGAGAAAAACTCCACCGCATCTTCAACAATATAGCCCTCAGCGATGCAGCCTTCTACACGATTCCGGTTCGAATATATCCTTTCAGAACCTTCATAAATCTTTCAAAAGGATACATCCATCTGAAGCAAACTGGTCCACATAATCTAACCTTTAGATGCACGGTTAAATGAACCATGATATCAAAAAAAGACGGAAGAAAATATTTTTCTAATAAACATAAGGTAACCACCAAGTCATTCTGTACTTCTGTCAGGTGATTGACATCAACCTCTTTGGTGTAGATTTCCTTGAAAAAAAAGCATAATCTGATTATAGAATATCGCACATGCTTAGGCAAAATGGATCGTATAGCTAAAGGAAGAAACTCTTGTATTAGTGCATGATAATCATGCGACTTTAGACCATACAACTTCAAATCCAACATCGATACCCGGTTTTTCAGATTTGAACAGTAACCTTTGGGAACCTTCAACTCAGACAAGGTTTTACAAAAAGTTTTCTTTTCTTCTGTTGTTAACTTGAAACACGCAGGAGGGAGATAGGCTTTTTTTCCGTTTCCTTTAGGCGCCAATTCAGGCCTCATCCCCAAATCTTCAAGGACTTTACGAGCATTATAACCATCTTTCATTTTTTTGGGTATGTTCAGTAATGTCCCCACAAAACTCTGACATATGTTTTTTTCTATGTGCATGACATCTAAACAGTGTCGAATTAGCAAGTACTTCCAGTATTCAAGTTCAAAGAATATCGAATTCTTCTTCCAATAGATTGGTTTAGTTTCACTTTCTTTCCATACAAATTCTCTATCATTTCAACCTGACTGAATACTTCTTCACCAGGATAAGGTTTTGGAGCAGGGTCTAACTCTTGGTGACCATTAAAAGCCTCTTTCTCCTTTCTAAACTTGTGTTTTCTCGGAAGAAACTTTTTGTGACTGGTATAAACATTTTTCGTGTATAGCCTGAACCAATGCAATTGCTGCTGCAGCATCATCCGGTAACTCACCATCTTCATAATCTCCAAACTCATAGTGAACATCAACATTATATGAAGTCTGTGATTTGGTATTATCAGCACCGGGTGTTTCTTCGCCATGTGAATCCCATATCTTGTATTTCTGATTGATGCCCTTGACGTACAGATGGATTCTCACTTCATTCACCAATGCTGCTTTACCCTTCATACACAACCTGCACTGACATATTATGGAAACAGGACTTCCAGCTTCGACAACATGATCTGTGGCATATTTCAAGAAGGCCTCAACCCCCTTGGTGCATTCTGGTGATAACCTATCTTTACCCATCCAGGATTTATCTACTCTGAACCTATATAGCACTTATGTGTGTGTGAACAAGATGATTGCTGATAAAAGTGTAAAATATAATTGCAGAAAAAACACTCACCACTAATCTGTTGAAATATACATATCTAAGTAAGTAGACAAACTAAAATATCCTAAAGTTAACTTCATCTAAAGTCACCCATGTCAAATTCATATTCCCAAACAAATAAGAAATGGATTGTTGGATAATATACCTGATGAGCTCTCGGAGAAATACTTCTTTGTTACTGGTTAGAATCACTGACTCAAGCCTGAACCAACGAAGCAAAAACCGAAATTAAACTAATGAGTTAATAATAACATTTACTGACCAATTATTGTCGGTGTGAGCTAATAGGAGAAACAAACATATATTCCCATGGCCCTGGTAGATATATTGAGTGGCACTCAGTACTCTTCAGTCATCTCCCTACTAGTGTAGGACTACCTTACCCTCTTTCCTATCCTCTCTAGTAGATATTGCGAGTCTCTTAATGTTTAATATGGACATTAAAGGGTCAGGGTCTGTTTAGAGTTGGTTTTGATGGTTCTCCAGTCTTTCACTCTCTTCTTTTTCATCTCCTAAGGGTTAGGGTTAGGGCCAGGGTCTGTTACAGGTGATTTTTAACGAACATAATATACTATCATAGGTGATTCTAAATGCAATTTAACTGATCAGATCAAAGGAATACGATCTACTGACTTAATAGTTCTACGTTCATAATTACTTCATGTGTATCTAACAAGTGTTAAAGCATTGTATATTGCTTAAACTAACACCCAACTGCTTCATTTACAAGGAGATATAAAATAATTGAAACCCAGAGATAGAAATATGTTCAGTGGCAATTGAATTTATAGATCGATATATCAAATAAAAGGGAAAGAACGTAACCCATTTTTCAGTGGTATTCTTATTCGACAATCATGTAAACCATGATGGATATGGGACAACAGGCATGTGAGTGTGATAATATGGCAAATGTGTATGTATATCTGAAACCTGATTAAATGATTGAAGTAGTTGATATAACACGAAATTTATTCTAGTTGTATATTGATTTAAAAAAGAAAAACTTGTGCTTTTCTTGACACCTTCCACGAATACTAAGTGAAAGTTCTCATAATTTGGACTAATGGTCATTCACGTAGCAGCGTTTTCATCTAGTACAATAAATTAAGACAGGTAAACTTAAGTAGTGGAAGTGTAATCTATCTGGATACAATCATTTGTTTACTGCTTACATACATGCATGGAAGTCAAATATATCATGTTATAACCGCAACTTGTGTTAATTGAGAAAAATAATTTGAAATACCTGAGTGGGATGCAATTGATTTATTAAAGCATCCGCAAGAAGGGGTTCGAATGTTCCCCAGTTCATATCATGTGTCTTGCTACTTCCTGTATCAACGAAATGTTTAATGCCTGGGCCAAAGAAATGAGAACACACTAAAATATTGCGATAAACGATTAAATTGCATACGTTGTGAAGAGAAAACCAAAAATATCACCATCGAAGTACATTCGATGAAAGGGGGAGTCTCATATTCGCCAAACAGAGAGGATCATAGATTCATAGGGTATTTGATATCGTAACAAATGTATTATTCTTCTCAAATTCGCCTCGTTTCAACGTGTTTATAGCCAAATTGATTGAATGACCCTACTTTCATAAGTAAATAAAACCTCAATCCTATAATGTTTCGAGTCAACTGCTGAAGTAATTCAATCCTGTAATGACCCTTTTTCACGAGAGTGACAGTTGGCATCAGAGTGAGGCACAATCAGGTCAGGCATTATGAACGGGGTGTTATTGATAAACTACGTGATGATTTTTTTCGTTTGTATTGTTTTCTGTATACATGCGAGTGTAGGAACCTACAGTGATATCATCCAAGCATGCCTTTGAGTAAAAATGACCAAGGAGTGTATAAACTTTAGCATTAGGTTACAATATGTTTTTATAAAAATCTTGCGCACCATGGAAATAAATAGAATATAAATCCTAACATGTATTTGAACTACTCTTCTCGTGAACTGACTTCTGGTAGAGATGTATGTAAAGGGGTGCATGTGTGACATTAAACTCTTGCATTAAAAAGCATGTCTGAAAAAGCTTTTTTTCAAGCATTGAGTCATAACTTCCTATTGTTAAAGAATGAATAGTAAATTTGGACCCTCTTTGGATACAAAACCAAGTCAATGGTTGAGTCATGTCGAAATTAGGATGAAGTCAGAGCAAAGTCAAGGCTGACCAGGATAATGGCTAATTCCACCAGGTACTTCGTCCTCGGGTTAAGTAGCCAGTTAAGCCAACTAGGTCTCCCGCTTTAGAGCTCAAAACAAGGAAAAATCTCAATCTCGTTCATGAGATAGAAAACTAATAAGAGAATTGAGTCTATCACAGGTCATTTCAAAAGATGTTAGAGTTGCGTCAAGGTCTGAGCAGTCTAACCAAGCGTTAAACCGTATTGATTATCAGACTACTCTATGGCCTTACCTAACAATGAGTCAACTGAGTCTAACAAGTCCTGAGTCTATTATAGAGGATGTTGACAGGAAATCACTCTTATTGAATGCAAGCTTCTGAAATCTAGGAAAGTAAAAAATATACAGTGATCAGGATACGAGCTCCAACACCCAACAAAAACCTCAAACTAGGAAATTGTGGATCAGTTACTGTGGCAAGATCTAACTCTTATCAACAACATACATAAATGGCTTCATAATAATGCCCTGGCAGACTTCTTAAGTTTGCTTTGGTTTCCCATTGTGTGACTTGTGTCAGTTGTTCACCAGGGCAGTTGACTTACTTGCATGCTAGCAGAGTGATACTAAAAAAGAGAACAACATAATAATATCTTACCTACTTTGTTTTTCCTGTAACGAGCTGATAAACTGATAGAAGGTTATTGCACTCAGATCTCTATCAGCATTGTCAAATTCCAATCTACATGATGAAGGTACGAAAGAAATATGCATAGAGTATATAAGCATTGTTAAGTAAACTATAAATTGGAAATAATGATTCAAGTTTTGCATGCGAGTATATGCTAGGCCCTCGAGAGAAAAACTTAAGAAACCAATAACAATGAAAGTAGTTACTAACCCATGTAGTGTATTAGATTTGCGTGCGAGTATATGCTAGACCATCTGAACGAGACATTACACGGGCTCCTGCTGGTAGTATAAGGGGTTCAGGAAATTGTGGATCAAATTAAACTTCGGTGTTGAGTTAGAAAAATTGCTTCTCCAAGTGGTTATTGATGAATATCATCTGCTTGTTGACTGGTTAGAATCAGTGACTCAAGCCTGAACCAACGAAGCAAAAACCGAAACTAAACTAATGAGTTCATAATAACATTTATTATAGTAATCAAATAAGATCTCAGTGACTACAGCAGTACAACCTTGCAAGATCTCAGTGAATGCGTCGATAGGGACTTGCTGGAGGCTGGTGGCAAAATCCTAGAAAACAGAACCTCAGTTTAGGATGCTAAGCTACAAAAACTAATTGATCATTGAAGTGCTAAAATTCTCATCAATCTTTCCAACTTTACAAATATCTAAGGTATGGACTATTTGGGATGTAATTTTGCCAACTATCTCAACTAACCTAATCACTACGATGTACGTGTCCTGATAGAGACAGTCTGAATCTGTCCAGGAAATTTTACAAATTTGGTTAAGTTCAACTTTTCAGTAACCCACTTTAGAATTCTAAACCTGAAGTTTAACCCAACCTTGCTAGTTTATCGACTTCTAGACTCTGTCCACAACACATCCTAAGTAATATCCTCGTACAATAATTCCATAAACTAAAACAGTTCAATAACCGAAAGAAAAAAATAGTAATAAGAAGAAAGATTAACAATCCTTATTATCCATGTGAGAAGCCCTAGATTGTTTAGAACTGATGTGAAAGTGTACTTAAAAAGAATTGCATTACCAAAGTATAGCTTAACACACCTAATTACAAAATATTTAGTGGTAACGAACTAAGGATTTATTTGCTTCAATTTTAAATTATCAACTAGATTTCTACGGATATAAAAGTTCTAATTATCGAATTAGGAGATCCAAACCCAAACTTAGACATAAATCACACACCTGGAGACTCAAATCGTCACATCTAAACATTGATTTCTCTAGAAAACATGTCGAGAACTCCAACAACTGTTTGAATATCGCTACAATTATAGGTTCCACTTTCTCAACTGTCCAAAAATAACCAAACAACAATGATGAATCAGTAAGGATAACAATGTTTAGGGTTTTACCGAATCAAAATGAGAAATCCAATTCCACCTTTGAATCTGATTTCAACCCAACATTTCCAATCATATCAGAACTCTAATTCGAGATTGAGAAGGTAACTACAATTATATAAGGATCGAAGCAAATCCAGATTTTGGTAAGAGAAAAAAACCAAAAGAAGATCAGAGATGGGATTTGCCTGATTTTTTTGGGTGAGAAATTTTGAGATGGGATTTGCCTGATTTTTTTGGGTGAGAAGTCTTCTTTTAAGTTAAACGAGATGAGAGGCGAGAAGACCCACTAACAAACATCTCATAGTACAGCTAGCCCACTCTTCAGAAAAATTTCTAAGAACTAATAAAACTAACAATCGTATTTGAGAATGATAAATAGCAGCAGTTTTGGATCAAAACTGTCACTATAAATAAAAATGACGGTAATTAAAAGATACTGTCATCTATAGATGTACACTTCTATAACATTTCTTGTATAAAACAATTGCTATAGCTTAAGAATAGTAACAATTTATAACTATTATTATACATCAATTTACACTAGCAGTTTTCTACAAAAACTGTCATCGTATAATTATTAAGTAACAGTTAATAAACTGTCACGATTTTGTACCATTATTAGTGTGAGTTTTGATAAGAAACTATCGCTTATATCTCGTAGCTTATTCTTTTGTGACAGGTATTTCGTGAACTATCATGATTAAGGATTTTGAACTGTCACGTAAGCCCAAATTTGTACTAGTGGATAAGAACTAATAGGTGGAAAGTTTAGATTTGAGGGACCCATAGTATTTGCTATAAATTCCAAACTTTAGAACAGAAAGAAGGACTGGAAAATTGGGAGAAAATTGGACATAAGGAATAGAATCAGAGAAAAAGTTTAGGTATGAAACTTGTATTAATTTTAAAATTGAATTGTTCTTTGAGTAACTTGATTTTAATTATGTAATTGATATTTTTCTGTAACATACAAATTATGAATATATATAATCTGAATCATTATCACCCGTGGATGTAAACAATTTGATTGTCAAACCACGTTAAATTCTTGTGTTGATTCATTTTACCATTTCTTGTTCTTATCGCTAAAATGTTCTGATTGTTAATATGTATCGTTTTCATTTTAAGAAATCTGATTTTATTATATTTCTAACTTTGATGGTTGTGATCCAAAGGTCAAATTTTTTGGTAATCACACTTATAGCGATCCATTATTATATATATTTTTTAGCTTTTGTTTTTATGATCTATACTGGTCGTTGTACCTGTTAACTTTACATGACTATTTTGGTGCAAGTCTACTCCCAGACTTTACTCATTATCGTTTGCAATTATTATTATTAATTTTAAATATATTGTTTTTGTGATTTCTTGGCAATCAGACATGTCCCTGTGTCCGACTTTCATCATAAATCTAGAATGTGGCATCGTTTCCTTATTATGTAGTGGTGTTAGTCGAATCAACTTCTTGTCCTCTTATGAATACTGTATATCAAGTGCATGTGTGATATTAAAATATGATGTTTTGGGAATTCCTTCTTTTTTCCTTTTTGAAAGTTCCTGCAGTTATTGTACCAATGCATACTAATCTTTCTGCATTCTTTCCTTTCTGTTCCAGACTCCGATTTTGTTTTGCATCTCTTTTCAATGGAGGCACACGCTTCCCCGAGGCGAAATGAAAACTTTTTTCCCCTGCCTGTGAAATTTTGTCTAACAATGGAATCGGAGGAGGATCGTATGATTCATCAAGCAAAACTCGCTCACTGGTTGAAGAATAAAACTGAAACGAAATTATTGGAAAGGGTTCAATCTAGGACAATTGCACCGCTAGACACAAGAGAGCGTTATTAAAAAAAAGAAGGTTGTGTTCCCTTTGATTTGCCGAAACGGAAGCATGAAGAGTACAGGGTTATGAAGTTAACTGACGTCAGAATACATCCCAAGGAAGGAAAAGCATTTCGTGGTATCCTTGAGGCCCATGAAAACAGGTTCGTATGTGAATGCTTGGGGTTTCGTATGGTTATCATGCATGCATATTTAGAAAGTTGTTTCATTTGACTTGGGGACATGAAAATGCCGCCTCTTTTGCATTTCCACTTGCGGCACACTGTCAAGGTGGGAACAATAGACACATAGGATATACGAGTCTATTTGGTGCCACATGACTTTGAGAAAGGCAAGCAATCTGTTGAGGATCCACTTAACATTGAGAAATTCGAGGAATCTGTTAGGGGTTTACGGAACTTTGAGATATACCAGATATCTGTGGTAAGATCTGAATCATCTGATACTAGTGAATCTTACTATCGAAATATGAAAGCTATTGAGGATTCAGATAACATTGTGAAATACAAGCAAGCCTGGATTAACAGCCGTAACGAAGATTTAAAGAACTTTGTCCACGAAGTACAACAAGGACCTCAGAGTTGCGACAGTGTACTACCTATACATTTCCATGCACTAGAGGAGTTCGAAATTTCTGGGGACGTTGGCACCTTGACTTATGGTGCTCTAGTTTTGCTTGAAAAAGTACCTTTTGGTGTGATCCTAGTACAGGACATTGAGATTGTTAACCTGGCGCATCTTGAACATGAAAGGATTGATATGACTGTCGTATTCAAAGACTATGAGCGTGGTGTGCTTGCAATCCGCTCAATTCCCTTAGAATCTCTCTCTGGCATAAAACATCGTCTGCACATTGGGGCCTTGAAGTACTATGTTAACGAGGTAAGCAGGGACTGGAATATGTTGCTGAAAGATATCAGACAGTCCCCTAAGGAGTTCATAGATTCCGGTGGATGGGTTCCACTAAGTTAGATCTTGAGGATCATCTTACTTTGACCTACTATAGGGATTTGGGTTCAGATTCAGATTCGGAATGGTGATAGTGAAGAAGTGGAAAAGCAAAGCAGGGAGTTGAGAACTACAAAAGTATTATCTTTGTTGCTGAATGTGCATTAACTAAAATGTTTCTTTAGTTTAATAGTATATTAGTTTATTGTTAATGATAGATTAGTTTATTGTTAATGATAGATTTGGGAAGGGAGTGTCCTTTGTGAATATGCATTAACTCAGATGTTTTAGTAATTATGCCCTTGTTTTCAGAAATAAGTTTGGATAGTACTACTGTTCAAGTCTTGTAAATATAGTCTGCTTTCTGGGCAATCAAGCATTCATATTAGTTTGGTTAATCATGTCTCTACACGTTATTATAAACTTGTTTTCTTTTTCTCATTTAAACAACGGCTAAATTTTCCTTGAATTACATGTAATCCAAATCTATAATATGATCCGTAAGACAAGTCTCTTTGACGTCGGATGCACATCTGACTAGGACATGTCATCTTTGCAATTTTATTTTGTTTTCGTCGATGGTTTAGTATTAAAAATTATCAAAAAATTATATTTTATTTTTATTTTTCCTTGTAAAATAATATTAAAAAATTAACCTGTTAAAACCGAACCAAAAAAATTGGTTGGAAAAGAGAAGTACTTAAGTTTCCAGTCTTTCACCCTCTCTTCCTTGGAAATTGGGAGAGACCGGAATGGCAAGATGCTAGTCTACTGCAGTATTCAGTTCCCATTAGTTTGAGAGAAAAAAAACGAACTAGGACAGAATTAAGCATTTGGGGTTTTAAAGTTGGAACTTTTAAGCTTGAGCCTCCCAGCCCATAGCAACAGTATACAACTATCACTCTAGTCTAAACTGAATGTTAGCGGGCAATAGGAAGTTGAGCAATTACTTGTTTCTTTGAGTCCTTGCTGGTTATTATACACAAGATTACCTTCATATGAAATTATAAGGTCCTAATGTATAAGCAAAACCCTTTCTTCTTGACAAGCTCTGATGGAGATTCTTCTTTCATTGATTCATGACAAAAGGATTCTTATTTGTCAGTTATGGAGTCATGATAGCACTTAATTATTCTGATGATACGAAAGGTAACTGACCAAAACAACATCTGAAGAACTAAGTAAAATTAGTTACATGATTCCAACAATTAAAAAAAAAAATTATTACAAACAAAATTAGCATGAGATAAATTAACACACTCTCAGTTCAAGAGTGTTTCTTGAGTAGCTTGAAAACAAAGAAATTAGTCTTAAAACTGCACAACATATTTCCAACCTCGTCGCCCGCTTCTAGAATCATGGGCCTAACAAGTTTTAGATACCATCTCCCTTGAAATACATATGAATGATTTTACTCCTCCACTTCTGAAATACATTAGTTAGTATATGATGCATATCGAAAACGTTAAAAATATAGTAAATTCTTACAGTGGAGTAGAATCAAAAAGTAACAAATAAAATAGATAGAAATTGATAGAAGTTAGTTGATCTTCAAAAGAGATATCCTAATATCTAGAGATTTATCTAGACTTCGTTATTTCACTACGAATAACGACTATAATATGAGATTAGTATTCAGACTTCGGGGTAAACTCAATTATGAATAAAAATAAAAATCAATAAACTCAACAAGTTTAATAAAAATAAAATAATTTTAATTAATCAAAAACTCCTCTAATTTTCGTATTTGGAGCTTTTTATATATATAACTCCTACTAAACAAACCCTAAATTTATCAAAAACCTATAAATTTATTCCCAAGGTATCTACTAAGGCAACTTTCCTAAATTATTAAAACTCTTAAAATAAATTTGTAGACTCTTCTAAAATTACTCTAAATAATAAATCGAAAATTAATTATTTTTCTACTAAAAATAACATTAATAAAATATAAATAATAATAATAAAAATAATAGATTTATTTTCATAAATCTCCCTCCATCATTAGTATATGAACCATGGAGTATCAAATTTCCTTACCAGAACTGTCAAAAAATCGTCATCACATTTTAACCCATCCCCGAGCGGAGTTCCTCTTGCTAAAGATTGGAGTCTGATGTAAGATCCTCCAACTCATCAATTATGGCATTATAGCAAAAAAAGTATTGTTCCTGGTAACCATTAGAAATTGACAAAATTTAGCAAAGATTCAAATACTTGGAAAACAAATGCAGATCTCAGAGATAAGTTACTCTTAATTATTTGGATCCTAACATATCTGAGAAGTCCAAAATTCTTAAACATTGTAGTGTCAAATCTGAAGGTGCATGAGATTGTGAAACTCTTATGTCTTCACATGAGCAAAATGAATGATCATACACCCTTTTAGTAAGCTTAACTAGTTTTCCACACTCTCTCTCCACATTTTAACTCACAACTTTAACAAAAAAGATGAAAATATCAAATTTTCAAACACACATGGTGAGAACTAAGAAGATACCATTGTTTGCACCATTCCGATACGCTGAGATCTGAAGATGCTGACAGTATCACCAAGGTTTACAGCAGTAATATTTCCATCAAGGATTCTTTGGATCGTATTAAGAATTGTACAAAACGCGCCCGTTCGCCCAATACCCGCACTGAGCAGAGGACAAAAGAAAAAGATGTCATAAAGACGTGTACCGGTTTCTGATCTTACCGTTCCTCGTCAATTTGAAACATTAGGAATGGTAAAGTCACAAAGAGTAAACCTGCAGTGAACAACTATGGGGCCGGGACCGGGGGGTATATGATATATCCTTTTCACAATTTCACGAACTGCAAGTGTGTCGTCGGGTACTCCATGATCAGGCCATTCAGGATATTGAATGTGGAGGACACAGTGGGCAGGCTCTTCTGACTAATCAAACAAACAGTTACAGGACAGGTAAGCATACAGTAATACCTTTGATGTGATGTAATCAATAAGATAATCCATGAAGATAAATAAACAAATGGCAATGAGAAATCATGAGATTTGCAGTACAATTCATTTTCAAACTTGGCCACGAAAAAGAAAATTGTTTCTGATTGAATTTGAAATGTATACTGCAAGATCTTAGAAATGTTGGTTATTATACTGGAATTCAAGGAAAAGCCTCACATAATGTTATCAACGTCTATACAGCTTTAAATTCAACATATACACATTATGGCCTGTCAACTATATCATAAGCATGATATGATATTTAATGAGAGATATGCTTCAAAAATTTAATCTAGTTATCATGTTAAATTTAATACAACCTTCAACTTAGTAGTAATACACTAATACTTGTTAAATGGTGTCATTAGACTCATTACTAGGGTTTTTGTAACTACCATTCACATCTTCACTGAAGTTTATCCCTTCACATTCATCATCTCCTATATATAAATTAACCCAAAAGTGACTTTCAGGTTTATCTAGTGAGGATAAAAAACAAAGTGTAGCAGACTTACAAGTTTTACCTTACCTGTTTATACTTCACCTCCAAACAACGCAAGACTAATGAAGTGTCAGTTGTTCTTGTCCATTTTGTGGTGACTTGAATATTACCAAATTCTCTTGGCCCATCCTCCAGATTAAAATAATCTCCACATTTGACAGTCTGCAGAGAGCATTTCAGCATAAGAAACAAAGAGAACATACAACAGACTACACGTTATGAAAAAGCAAAAAGAAGTACTTAACAAAGATCAAGATCATAAATCACGCGAATGGTATGCTATAAGTAATGGATGGTTGGGAAAAAAAAAAGAAAAGGCAAACAGAGCGAACAAGGACTGGAATCTATATAATAAATTAGGACGGCTTGGATTCCAAAAATATGTGTTTGTAATCAAGGGCTGAATTTCAATGAAGGCTCTTGAGATCTAACAGACCAAATGAATCTAGACCTAAATTTGTGAAGTTGTAAAAGGACCCACTACATTTGACGCCTAAATTTGAGGAAAAGAATTCACTGTATCACTTGCGACTCGGGTTACAATTAGTAATCTAATAAGCAATGAGTGGTTGTAATTTTCATCAATTAGAGTGTTAAGCACTTTCAGCTATCATGACTACCACAAGCCAGATAATAGCCAAGAAATTCAGCAGGCATAAAAAGTCACAAAGAAGATTCAATAGCATGCGGTACCCTGACAGACATATTCAACACGAAAAACAGCAAAACCCCAACATGATAATGGCATATGTTGATGGGAAGAGAAATTGCCTTCGACCTCTTTGTAAATAATTACCGACACTTTGAAAGAATCATCAGCATAACAAAAATTCAACGTACAGGTAGCATTATTCCTTTTTTTTTCTTTTTGGTAAGTCCAAAGTAGCACTATTCCTTCATTTTGTAATACTCCCTCCGTTTCAGGAAAAGAGTTACTTTTCCTATTTGCACAATTATTAAGACAAGATGAGAGAGAGTAGTTTTTAAAATTTATTTCCAAATTCACATATATATCTTCTTATTAAAACAAGGAAACTTTATAAAAAGGGTATTTTTAGAAGTTTGTCCTATTGAAAATGAAAGTAACTCTTTTGTTGGAACAAAAATTTAAAGAGAAAGTAACTCTTTTCCTGAAACGGAGGGAGTATAACTGTGTCTTTAAATCCCTATTATCTATCCAGGCCTACAAACCCTAGACAACAAATATACTTACGGTTCAAAACTTAAGTTTGCGAGCGAAGCTTATTAGCCGAGGTTTTCGCGGGCCATAAGGCCCTTCCCCTATGCCTGATTTCCAGTGAATGGTCTGTTCGTCCCATACATCATCCTCACTGAACATCATATCATTCTAAAATTCTAATTTTAATGTAATTTATGGATTTCCCACCCGTCAAATTTTTATTTATGGGATTACAAGTTTTAGAATGGAATGAGCAATGTGGCAAGGCATCATCCTACACAATTGGTTAATCATCATGTTAGCCCACAAAACATTGGTGATCTGACTTCAATTTGTTTAAATGTATATAACACTATAAGTTACTGAAGAATTCAATTAAAGACAAAATGGAATCCTATTAATAGAAAAACAGTTGTAGAATGAAAAGATTACGTCTTCTTTTAGAGGTAAAATGAACAAGGGGGGAAGTTATCCCTTGAAAGAACTGCTTAAATCTTTTAGTCCAAAACAAAAATGAACTGTCTAGTATCTAGAGAGAACAGGCTTATATTCAAGAGAACACATAATTCCAACAAAGTCACCTCTTACCAGTACATTGGACATACCATTACTTCCATTAAATAAAATAAATAATAATGATAATTTAGAATACAGTTTATATTCTAAATTGGTATTCACCAACATGATAATGATATAAGCTAACAAAAACCTGAGACAATGAATTACCTTGTAATTGTCGACCAACCGAGTAAGCATTACAATCACAGGGCAGTGATACTGGATTACCATCTCCCAGAAGTCTTTGCAAGTCTGTGGTAGCGGACCTTGTGTGGATATAAACCGTGAAATGGATTCACTGGAACCAACCTACATTAAAGAGGCATTACTTAACATTATTTTAAGCACATAAATATAGCTATTCATACCACAAAGTAACTCTCACAAGCCAGAGATTACAAGTAAAAAAGGCCAAAATACTGGAGGTACATGAGTTCACAGTATAACAAGTCAGTTGAAATGTACTAGTATAGAACAATATTCAATACTCAGCCCATCATTCTAAAGTACATAAAGATGTATACCTCGATAAAGCTTGCATTGATGTAATCGCTTCCTGATGTTCTGGTAACCTTGGATGACTTAAGCACAACCCTGTTTTCATCAACTGAAAATCAATAGTAAAATACATACATATTAATCATGTGTCCTTGGAATCTTTCAAAATGGAATATAGCAAGTAAAAAGCATTGTTTCTTTATGGCTGGTGAATTAGTTTCAACTTCTGGACAGAAAAACTGGAGTGGTTTACTATACATGGGATGACATCTGTGTAACGGTTTTTGGACAGATTGACATTCTGAAGAGCTTCTCTGCAGCTTTGTGTCACAGGAACTTTCTTAAATCTGTTAGCCTGTGTCCAGGATATTTACAGATTTAGTGCTGTAAGCAGATATGCATTAACATTGGCAGATAAACTATATCAAGGTAGAGTCCGTATGTTAGGAAAGAACAGGAAATACAAATTCACAGAAAAATATACAAGCAATTGAAACGCGGAAAAGCTTTTTTCTTAATCAATAGTCTTAAAGTGTTTCACTACAAATATTAGGACTCTCGTTCTCGTTCCACTAAGCTATCCGAAAGAGAGAGCTAGGAGTTGGTACTCTAATCCTATCGGCACCTGCACTGGTTTGTTCATACATATTTATTACCAGGCTGCTTGTTTTACGTATCAGTAAAGAAAGATCGGTTAATTTGGACAGAATGGTAATATGTTTGGGATTTTATTTCAAAACGTTCCTTCTTCATTATTCATCAATTGTATGTTCCAGTGATGGTTCCACTGAGTTCTCAATTCTAGTGTGCCTCTCATTGATTAAACTACGTGAACCTATCAACTAACAGAAGTTAAAATGTCAGTGTCGTATGCGTGTATACTGGTCGAAGCTCTCAACTTACATTCTGGAAATTAGGTTATTTGTCTAACAAGCAATTTGAAATACCTAAAACTTTAAAGCAAGACTCTCAAATTGCTTGTAATTGCATAGTACAGTAGAAAATGTAGTAGCCAAGCTTCAAAATGAGAAATCTGTCTAACTAAGCATTACAAAATCAATTCAACTTTGGTGTTTATATACTCAAAGGCATTAGCTATCATATAAACAAACAAACGATTTTCTGGCCAGAAACATTCAACCTACCCAAAAAAACAACTGAAATTTTTCTTCCATCTCAAAGCTGTTCAGTTTTACCCACACATAAGTTTCATAGGTATGTTTTCATTTTCCCCAATCAGGGAAATGATATTCTTAATGCTCTTCAAAAATCTATCGAATCACAAATTTGCCATACTAGAACGAGAGAGAGA
>JAJJMC010021281.1:2612663-2679682 GCA_023531435.1 Papaver californicum | reverse complement strand
TACCTGTAGCCGATCAAATTCCTGTTCAATCATATGGGGAGATCGAGTCTTCTCCTTCAACGATTTGACGGCATCAGAGGAGTAGAATAACTGATCTTTGGAGAGAACAAGTTTAGGAGGAGGATCAGAAGAGAAATTGAAGGATTGTGTAGGAGGTGAAGAAGAAGAAATGGATGATTTTCCAGCAGAAGTGGCAGCCATTGCAGCAGACCTCCGGCTGCTAAGACAGAGAGAGTCCACTATATTCCCCGTCTTTTTCTTTTTTCGGTGTTTTCCTTTTCCTTTTCCTTTTCCGCACCCACTCCACCTCTCTCTCTCACACACCAGTCTGTCTCCCTCTTTCTTTTCGCTTTCTAGTTTCTACCAAAGGCACTTCTAAGAGCATCTCCAATGGGACTTTTCTAAATTCCTAAATTTTAGGCTACGTAAAATTTATACACTTCTTACAAAACAAAAAAAAAAAAGCTTCTCTAACGGAGATGTGAAGTAGAATGTTAGGATGATACTGCAGATTAATTTTTAAGACATCCTCTAATCCATCTTTAGTTTCAGAGGTTTATATAGAAGATGTGATAAATCTAGTCAAACTTTTTAACTAATCAAATTAATTTTAAATTAACCTAAAATAAAATGTATAAAAAATCAACCAATAGATTAATACAAATAGATGTCAATTACAATTTAACCATCAACCGGTTGGAGATAATCTCTCTCAAATTCCTAAAATATAGGGGATTTTGGATTTCACATTTTGTAAGGATGTCTTATTACACGGACCACGTAGGAAACACACCACAATCTATTAGAGATGCTCTAACATCTGTTGGAATAGGCACCTGGGACCCTGGTGATTGGTTTGAAGGAGAAATCTCCTTGACGTTGGATGAACATATAAACACAGGTGACAAGAGTGGTAAAATCCGTGGATTTGGTGTTACCGTTTCCGATCCAATGGCCAATGTTAGATCACATCCGTGTCTAGCCTATCACCTGCAAAATCGATATCTATTGATAGACGGTGGACAGGATACGGATGGATTCGCAGTTTTTTTTTAATTAAAGGAAAACAATTAAACAAAAACTAACTTAATTTTACAACTTTAAACATTGTAATTTATAGAGTACTAGATATACTCCTATTTTTAAAACTACCGGCTGTGATTTCACACCCCCTCTCAGTTTTTACCAGATCAAAACGATATCACGGTTGACAACGTTTCTCCTTATGGCCCACCTAATAAATTCCTTTTTCATTTTTCTTCTTCCATTATTACTCATTATTCCTCCTCTCCTCCGTTGTTTCTTTTCATCTTTTTTCGCGAAGCATTGTCTCTTCATATTTGTATCTGGGTTATTAATCTGTGAACAAAAAGACCCTCTTCTGACTGTTGGTATATCTTCCCCTCCTCCATTCTTTTTTTCCTTCTCTTTCATAACCCTATTAATCTAAACCTCATGCTTCTGATTTCTGTTTTTATTTTTTTTGTTCCTCTTGCTTAGATCTGCTTTGATCTTATTTGCAGGAGCAAGATTTATGATGAATTTCATGATTTGTGCAGCTTTTTAGGGTTATATAATCGAAATGAAGTGCGATTTACTAGATTGGATGATGCAACGAATCGATTAGGTATTGAAATTTATGAACTTTTAATGTTTTTGTGGATTTGAATGCTTGGAATTGTGGGGTTGATTTGATTCGTGGTTTTCAGCTGTGAGAGATTGAGGATTTATGATATTGTTAATGTGTTAGAAAGTAAAAGTTGGAGGAGTAATTGTTTGAAGAGGACACAAGACAAACAAATAATTGGTAAACTCAGGGAACCAGTTTTTCGACTAAAACAACAACAAATTGACTTGAGAAAAAGAGAATTTCATAATTTTTGTACTGGGATTTTCACTTTAGGTTTTCATATGAATGGAAAAAGCTTGGAGATACAATGGTTTGGGTTACGATTAGCTTTCTTATTACTTCTTTTATGCATCTTGAATCAGAATTTTGAGCTTTGTCATTCTCTCAATAATTAAGGTATTTTCTTCATTTTTTTATTTTTTTTCATTTTTGTTGGTGATTAATTTTAGCTTCAAGTTTCTGTTTTTGGTACACGGTTGGCACTGTTGAGATTTAAAGATGGAATTGTATAGTGATCCCTATGGTGCTTTATTGGATTGGAAATAAAATCAGGATAAGGAAGATCAAAACCCATGTTCTTGATTTGGTGTGGGATGTTCTCATCATGGTAAAGTCATGACTTTGTAAGTAAAAACCTCACTATAACTTAGATTCTGAATTATAGTGGTTGAAATATTGGTTTATGGATTTTGGGTTCTTTGATTTGGTTCTGTTTTAGATTAACAAATTAGATTTCCAAGTGGTACAATACATAACAATGTCTAATTCCAGTTCCAGTTCCAATTGGTTCATTTCATGATTAAATGACCAATATTTCTTATATAACAATGTCTTCTTCTATGTGTGTAGGTGTTGAAAGCATGTTGTTCTAGATTTTGCGATTATAAGATTGAGTAACGGTAAGGGTCAAGCCCGTTGATGCCAAAAGCCTCAACCGTTATTTTTGTGATCCTCAATAATTATAAAAGAGATCCAGATTAACAAAATGGGTCCTCCGATGATGCATACTTTCTTATTATGAATTAACGGTAAAGCCATCTAAAATATTGCGGGGAACATTAAGAGCTTTTTGGTTTGCAAAGTATCCGTATTTGGTCTGCAATGTGAGCGTTGTCAAAGGGTTTGTATTTGCAGGTATGAAATTGTGGTTTGAACTCTGAGATCCACCGACTTAAGTAGAGTTGTAAAGTCTATCTAGCTCGATGTTTAATCGTAATTACATTTGATTGTTTTCTTCCCCCGAGTCCATCAGTGTTTTTAGTCTGTTCCTTTGAACATCACTGCCGTAACTAATTGTCTTAGCTAGGTCTCAACCAAAATCAGAATTTGAACCCAGGGTTTGGTTTTGATTAAAGGGTATTTTGTTAGGACTTCACTTTTAGTTACCCTATCCTGATAATAGTTATGCTATATTTTCATCTTCCATATATTGGGTTTAGTTCTTGGTATGGTAAATGATTTGGTAGTTAATGATTAACTTTTACTGATTAATTGTGTAATTTTGTGTGTTTGATTTTATCTGATTTGATCTGATTGTTTTATGTTGTTGCATTGCAGAGAGTAGCTGATAGTAACAAGTTTCTTAAAGGCTGATTAGAGTTCATTCAAGTTGGAACCTCTCCTTGGTTTGTTATCTTATCTTTTCTCATTTTATCGTTTGTTAATTTTAGGTTTTTATATTTTAAAATACTAATCATAAATTTGACTTTGATCGCGAAGAGTTATTTTTATGTTTAATTTGAGAGGACTTTATCTATTTTTCTTAGATTCGATGATTGGATTTTGTTTGTTATTATTTGAAGGTGTAAAAATTTCAAGTTTTGTTTTGCAATTGTGTTTTTTTGTATTCTTATGCCTTATGGTGTTGTTGAATTGTGTTGAACTTAATTACTCCAGGTTTTTATGTTGTTTTTCGGGTGGAGTGAAATGAAAGAGTCTGTAATAACAAACAGACTGAGTGTCTTTTCATGATGGTGCTTGTCGGTTTTCTCTGACAAGAAATCAGGTTCATCATCTTTCTTCCGCTTTTTTGATTTTGATTCTACTTCCTTCAAATTTTGTCAATATGATTTCCAATTCTCACAATTGTTTATGATTCTGTTATTATTACTATAGATATGACTCAAAACTTTCACTGACTTATGTTTTTGCCTGAATTAGGTATTTATACGAGCAACAAACATTTTTGAAATCACTCGATTCTTCTTCGGAGTTGTAATTCATTATGGATTTCACTAATTTACCAATGGATTCAAAAGAGATTAAATTATTCAATGTTGGGATTTTAATTGTACCAAAATTAATCGTTGCTAAGATCCTTTCTAGCCTTTTCATGTCTAGATCTAAGAAAAACTTACCTCCAGTTGTCAAATCATGGCCATTACTATGTGGATTAGCTAGATTTATGCAAGGTCCAATTATAATGCTTAAAGAAAAGTCTCCAAAACTAGGCAGTGTTTTCACTGCGAATCTAGCTTTATAATGGCAATTGTGGATTTTGACATGTGAAATAGTGGGAAAGATCTTACATTATATTGATGACATATGCAAAGTTTGTAATTACCATACTAGGAGGAAGAGCAAACTACTATCTAAACACCAAATAACTGATGTGCGCAGGACAATGGTTTGCTGATTTGGATATCGCAATTGTGAATTAGTGTTTGTATGTCTAAACTTTTTGCTTTTATAAGCAAATGTGCTAACTCTTCCCAGTTTAATTTGATTGCTGGTAAGCCATTTGTGCTATTGTCTTTCTTTTACTGCATTTTTGAGAATTGCTTGCTGATGGTGTTTGTCCTTTTGTTTCTCAATGACTGTAAATCGGCAGTTAAAAAGGGTTAAAAACTTGAAATTGAGTCAAGTCTCCCACCATTAGTTTTTAATCCCAGTTGTATGATCTAACTGGAGTGCCCCCTGAAAGGCAAAAGATTATAATTAACGGCGGTTTGTTTAAGGTAATAAGATTTTAAATATGTTTTGACTATAACATTTGGTGATTTATGTCATGCTTTTCTCCTGCTTGAATTGTTTTGCTCCTTTCTATAGAGGATGATTATGATTGGTCGACATTAAAAGTAAAAGAGGTACTACCTTCATGTAATGCAGTTTTAAAACCTTATTTGTGTTGTATAGTTTTTCATATAAATTCATGCTCAATAATATATCTATGGGTGCCAGGGGAAAATACTAATGATGATGGGAATCACATATGAGATTGTGAAAGCTCCAGAGAAACGTCCTGTTTTTATGGAAGACCTCCCGGAAGAAGAGATGATGATGGGAACCGCATATGAGATTGTGAAAGCTCCAGAGAAGGGTCCTATTTTTATGGAAGACCTCCCGGAAGAGAACAAGCCAGTCATTGGTGGTGAGATGAATAACTTTTTTGTTTAACCATGTTGATTTATGTTTTATGGGTTGTATTGGTACTCTTTAGGTATTTCCTTTAATTGTTCTCTCCAATCTCATTAGAAAAGAGAAAGGATAAAAAATAAATTACCTGAGTAGAGATTTTTGTATATATTAATTTACCATTTAATAGTTTAGTTCACGTACAACTCTAGCATAGTAATGGATGAAACAAGATATAAGATATTGCGAGTGTTAATCATTGTATACCTGGTGGTTTCATGTTTGGTTAGAGTCGGTTAGAAAGAAATACTAAGGTTCATGTGTATAGCCTTATACTATGGATTTTTCTCTTTTAACCTGTTAGTAGATGAGTTTCAACTTTCAACTTTCAACTTTTAGTTACTGTCATTTATACTAATGAAATTGAATTTCACCAGATAATTAACGAGAAATGTAAAAATGAAAGAGGTGACTATCTGACGTATATCAATGTAATGTTTGCGATGGAGAATGGTGTAACTATGTAAGCTGTTAGCAAGACTAGAGATATTCACAAATGCAAATGCGGTATATATTGGTACTTTAGATGATGATTAAAGAAGTTACATAAAACAAACGTTCAAAGCAGATGGCATCGTTCTACTTTTTCTTCTTTAGAAAACCTAACAAACGAACCTTTGAAATAGCCCGTGCCTGATAGGCACGGGTGATACCCTAGTCTATATTATAAGGGACAAGTTGTATTTTTGCTAATCCATAGTTTGGATATATAAAGGACGATCCAGATTAAACATTGGATACGAAAGACATAATAGGGTTTTTACCGTCGATCAGTTCTCTACATTTTAGATACATAAAGGAGGGTCCAGATCAAACCAGATATACGTACTTTTTAAAGATCTACATTTTGGGCATATGAAAAACGGCTTAGATCGAGCCACCTATTTTTAACACTCCGGTTACACTCGGCTAAACTCTTTACACAGTTTATTCTTCTCAATACATTAAACACTTGTTCAAGTTTTCTTCCCATTACTCTCGAGTAATCAATGTCCAATTAAAAATCAGAAGAATCACGATTCAAAGTATTTATCCCCCAAAACTCATTTTCACGATTTAGATTCATTCAGGGTTAGAGTTCTTCTTTCTCACCCTAAATTTTCCCCGCATTTTTCATTTGTTAATCATAGGGTTTCTCTATCTGTATCGCTGTGAAATAAGATGATTTTGGTTCTGAACTTTTACAATTTTCGGTGCTGCTTGAGAAATTTTTGGGAATGGGTTTGTGATTCATTTTCATTTTAGAGGTACGGGCGGGGATGAGTTTGTGATCATTTTCAATATTAAGGTACATGCAATGGAATAAGTAAGACAAGCTGTGTGAAATCAGGTGAGTTTGGTTTTGAATTTTTTACAATTTTCGGTTTCTTATGCTTACCCAACTAAATTGAACATCTGTTTATTATGCTTAGCCAATTAAAGCTACAATCACAAATTTATCACAAATCTTCACTGATTTTTGTTTCAGGTAACTATTCTTCTCTTTTTGTTTATTTTGGGTTTTGATTTTGTGATTTTTTAGTTACAGGGGTACATTTTGTGATTTTGAGTTAGTAAACATGGAAGAGATGGTATTGTCGTTGATATGAGGACTGAATGTGATGGTTTGTGAATGTTGAATGTTTTTTTAAATATGGGTTTGAGTTAAATTTGTGAATTGATGCAGGGAAGGAGATATGACAGCGGTTTGAAGAACATGGCAAAGTCATTCCTGTCAATAGCAAGTCACGCCCAGGAGTTGTTTGGTAGAAATGCTGAACCAAAAAATCAGTGGAAGGAACAAATGGTATAGATTTTGAAAAGTCTAAACCATTCTAGCCACCATTACATATGCGAATTAAAGTTTGCATACTTGAGATGGGGACTCTTAAGGACTAATCTATAACTCAGACATCTTTTCCCAACATGCTCAATATTAACTTTCTTCGTTACCTAAAGTAATACTCAATCAAATAATACCTTATTAAAAAATATTGAGAAAGTAATACATATCAAGTTAAGCTTGATAAGTCCAGTATGTGATTCCAGACGACATAAGTTTTATGTAATGGCGAATATTTTTCTTTTTTTAACATTCCCTAATCTTCAATTCTGCTTACCAAAATTTAAGGTTTGAGTTAAAGAACTTGGACTAAAACATATGATGTATGTAGTCAGTTTTGACATTAGTTAAAGGCTGTAAATACCAGCTAGCCAGTTAGAAAATTTATTCCATTCTAGATGTTATTTCTCTTTTAACATTTTGTACTACTTACTGCTTTCAATAGGACTACCACAACTTGGCAAGAAATGATCACATTTCCGAGCAGAATGACAATGGTGGTGATTCTAAAGTGAACAATTGTGTTATAAATGGGGTATCGTTTTAAAAGAGTGATTTTGTTTCCATTACAGGTATGGATTTCTATAGCACATACACATGCAATGGTTTTATTTCCATATACTTGAACTTATTCAGTTATTTTCAATCTGATTTTTTTTTTCTCATTGTCAGAGCAAGTGATTTCTGTAAATATTATGATAGCTTGATATCTTGGAGTGAAGTATCACCCTCTACAAAGCGCGAGTCTGGTAAGCGCATCTCTATGATAATCAGTATGGCACGTGATGTTAAACCAGAATGTGCTAGCTGCAGGTAGGCATTGCTGGCATGACAAGTCAGATTTGTTTCACTAAGTCGTTTTAGGCTGTTAGGGACCCTGCTTCACAAATTTGCACTCTTTACAACATTAAGACAATCACCTTTCTTGACTATGGTTGTTGAATCATTCAGTTGTATAAAGTTTCTCATATATCTTTGATCCTCCTCTTTGTGTTATAGAACCACTACAGCAATCAAGGACCAGTGGTTGAACAAGGATCAAAAGGTAAAACAACGGGGGAAGGGTGATTTTTAGTGATTCCGATTTTTCTGTAACAGGTTGTACATCTAACCGAGTTTATTTACTGGCATGCATATAAGTTGGGTAATGATTTACAAAAACGGAGATCTAAATTTAATTATCATGCTTTAAAATTTATTGATCCTATAAATGAGCTCAGAAGATGAAAAAAAGAAGTAGGCATTTTATTTCCTTGCCCCTCATGTAAAATTCAACTTTAGCTCATATATCTATAGTGCACAGTGTCAAGAAAGCTTAACTAAGCTGCATAATACACAAGAAGTCCTATTATGAAAGTAGTCATGGTAGTGATAACACGTTGGATAATATTGGGAAATGGATAATAAACAAGTAGCATGGTTTTTGAACATTTGCTGTCCAGTACTAAAGTGTGGTTTACTGACCTATTAAAGTGGAAATCAGCGTATGGTTAATTAGGTTTATTTTTATTTGGAAGTCCATTTTTTTCTCCTTGAAATACTATCACGGTGTATATAATTGACTTCTGGCAGATGGATGAAGGTGGTCCTGCTGAAACATTTGTATTAAATCATGCAAGTATTTTAGCTACGCAATGAATCTTTATTTTTCAATTTAGTTAAGAAAAGTAGGTTCCGTAAATCTAAATGTGGTCAACTGTATCTGTCATATGTATTTTCATGTTTGTAGTAGGTATATGTACAGAAGAGTAGCAATACTCTTGAAACTGGAAACCTACTATCGAGGGATACATTTGCATCACTATGTTCTGATTTTTGTAAATTTTCCAACAGTTTAAAATTTAATGATTGAATGCAGCAGATATTTTTCTTCATTATAGCATTGCAACATTCTGATTGCATAGCTATGCATATCCGCTTCCTGATAATAACATACTGACCAAAATTGTGAATGCTATGGTAAACCAACAATTTGCCATTTAAGCAAGGGTAAACTTGGGTGGAATAAAGAATGTTTGGTAAAAAAATCCACCAACCTGTGTTGCTTTTTTGGTGTTATATTGTGGTCACCTTAATTTCTTACTGCAGGTTTCAGAAATATTTGGAGTTCTGCAAAATCTAAAGGTGGCATTTACATAGGGTATTTTATAGGCATCCAATAATCGTTCGAGAAAAGAGACGGTATTTCTCAGGTTTGGTTATTCATTTCTTTATCCTTTTCCTTTTACATTGTTTTATATCCCAGTAGTTAGCGTTGTTAGTCTCTTCTTGTGAATATCTATTTCGAATCCTAGGCTTGCGATTCCTTGAAAGTATATGGAGTCCCACCTTGAAAATTACCTTACATATTCTAGGGACCTGAGTAATTGCTATTGTAAATAAATTGTTGGAACTTGGAATGCTTTCAATAGGAAAAAGATTAGATGCTTCCACAAATTTATTGTGACCAGTTGTATCTACTACATACTACTATTCTATTCTATATTATAAAGGGAATACCCTTTTGTGAAGCTGTAAATTTTTATACCAATTTTATGTAACCAACAAAATTCCGTCTTTGAAAGTAGTGTTTAGTGAGGAATTTTTTTTTTGTCACCATAAACATTTTTTTGGCGACAAACAGTAAATTTTCAATGAATAATTACATATAAGTGATTTTCACCGTTGATAGTGAACTTCCAGTCGGCTTAAGCAGTTACCAATCACGACGCTTATTACAGTGTTAATTAAATTTTTATGACAACTATTTGTTTTTTTGTTCTAATGTCCTCAATTGACTTATCACTATTAAACAATGTAGGTGTTGTCATCGTATTTTTCTTGCTAATACTCTGCAAAAAAGATACCCTTCCATGCTATTAACATCTGCAATCAATTGCATGGCACTAGAGAAGGTCGAGAGGATGTTTTACTACATAAATTCTCCATCAAAACTCTTGCAAGGGTTAGTACGTTTCTCAAAGCTTATTTGGTGAAGATTTGTGTTGGTGATAGGTATATATGGGAGCCATGACATTTGTTATTCTTTAAAATTTTATGAATTGTTATGTAGCATGTGTTGTATTTGTGTACTGATCGACATTGTTGTCTTTCGCCTTTATCAACTGTTAGTCTTTTACCATTTTCTTGCATATCTGTTGTCATACGCAACCAAAGGGATACAAAAAATTTCAAATCATGGTAACAAAAGTTGGGGCTAGCTTTTGACAAAAGTCCGATTTGAGAAAAACATATGGGTTTTGTACACTTACTGATATTTGTAGTCATATTGGAAAACTTTTGCAGTATACTATTAATAAGGAAGGCAGTGTACTTTTGTATTACTGTTGAATTGGTTGAAGTAGAAAGCCAACAGAGACAACATCGTGGTGCCAAAATTTCCTATGGTATTACATGAGATGTTTCAAGTGCTAAATAATTAATGAGTATACTAATACTGCAGCAATGTGCTGCCATAATATCCTATAGTACTTAAGATGTTAATCATAGTCCATAAGATGGGATATCATGTGAATACTGATAATTGTGTATAGTATATTGATACTTATAGTACTACATATGTGGGTAAGGTGAGTATATCTTTTTTATTAGATGGTTATAGTTTTCAAAGTTAGGTTCCTACAAATGGTAGTGGTTTCATAGCTGCTACTAACATGTGTTCATTATACGATTATTTTTATGCTAAGCTATTCTTAAATTTTTAAAAAACTATGTTCTTTATTTTCGGAATACTTTATTCCTTTTTTGCATATTTATGTGGGTAGAATTTGAAACTTGGTTTTCTTACAGCTCTTCTAATTATATTCATGTCTAGAATCATATCCAACATTAGACAGTTCTCTTAGCACTACGGTCATTCGTCGATGAGTCATATTATGGGTCAGCGTATGCAAATTTATTAATGATGAGATTTTGTACCTGTTTAAGTGCATATTGTAGTTCTGCCTGATTGATTTTATTTTTTTAACTTTTACTTTCTGTCCTTTTTCAGTCAGCAGTCTACTAATCCATGATTCCATATTGTTGCGAGTAAAAAGTATTCCCTTGATAAGGTATACGCCACCATTATTCAATTTTTTTTTTTTTTTTTTTGAAGTTCTTAAATAATTCTTAAGCATTTGAACTCATTGTTTGATCACCACTCATTACGTACTCTATGCATTTTTTCTCTTTGCAAGTAACACCTGAAGAAGAGCTCAGGTGGATCTCTCGAGAAGTACTTGGGATTTTATCGTAGTTGTTTTGAACAATTTTGCTGCTAATGTCCCAAAAATAACCTCTCTTATTTGTTTAATTGTATTATTTTTTTCTTTTCTTTTCTTTTTTCCTTTTAACTACTTTCATGCAGAAAAGAGTCATAGTATAATGAAGGTGATTCTATTTTATCCCTTTTGTTGTCCTTTTGTTGTGCTGGGTGTAGAAGTTTTATACCAGTTGATCTCCTCTTTTAAATTTTTTAAATTTTCAACGGTTAATCTATGTCCATGTAACTGAGGGGTAATACATGGTCTGGCTAAATGGATATTTGTAGCATGTTTGAAAACTGGATAAATGGATGGACCATGACCAGAAACTGATAGAGGGGAGCAGCAGGAAGTACTGGCAATAATAGTAGTAGACATAGGAGAAAACCTCGCTATCCATACGAGTGAAGGAAAAAGTGAAAGAAAAAACGAACCTTGACATTTAAAGGAAGATTGGACGGCTGACATCATAGTCTGCCATTAAAGCCACATTTGGTATGCTATGAAATTTGTAATTAAAATAATTCACAGCTAATTCAAAAGAATAGTGCAAAAGTGCGTGGATAAGCTACATTTCAATAAGAATAGTGCAAAAGCTTAGTGACAAATACATCTCTGTGAGGAACAATTTTACAATCTATGTATACACAATTAAGATTTATTTGTCGTACATGATACATTTCTTCCTGCTGAATAAACCGTATCCCTGCGTAACACATCGATGACCTCGACAATCCCATGTATGCTTTGATCTCTTGAATTCTTAGTAGCAAGTAGCAACTAAGCAAAAAATGTGCTTAGATTTGGGGTTTTGAAGTGCGTACAATGACATGTACTTTGGTCAGAATCAAATCAAAAAACCAAATGTTGATGGTGTTGGCAGGTAAAGACTCATTCAAATGACCAAGTCAGGGTCAGCTCAAGTGAAGGGCTACATGTGCGCATATTCAAAACTTTGCACAACTAAGGAACTGGTGGCACACCTGAAGACTAGGTAAATCTGTTTGTAATTCTGCATATTTAGAGGAGATAGTTACGCTTGTTACTTTGTATAAATTCCAGACTTCTGTTAATGGAAAAATACTCAATTCCTCAATCTAACATGGTATCAGAGCTTTGATCCAGTTTTCCTCTTCTTCTTTTTTCCAAACCATGGCCGATAGCAGTCACAACCAAATCCTAAACACCAACAATCCAAACCAAACTCTGATCAGCATAAATGTTGCCGCACAAGCTCCATTGAAACTCAACACCACAAACTACAATTCCTGGAAATTACAGTTCAAAACTCTCTTCACAGGGTATGACCTCATTGGCTATGTTGATGGGTCATTGCCATGCCCACCAAAAACAATAACCACAGGAGATGTCACAACAACCAACCCAGCATACAACATCTGGAATAGGCAAGACTCACTCATCCTCAATGCCATTCTATGCTCTCTGTCACCATCAATAATCCCATTCATTTCACAGGCCAAATCATCACAGGAAGCCTGGACAACTCTTGCAAATACATATGCCAAACCCTCCAGAGGAAGAATCAAACAGTTAAAACAACAATTCAAAAACACAGAGAAGGGTGCACTCACAGTTAGTGAGTTCATGCAATTTGTCAGAACAAAGGAAGATGACTTAGCACTCCTTGGAGCACCAATTGATGCAGAAGAATTAACTGATAAGGTGCTAGATGGACTCAATGAAGACTACAAAGAATTAGTCAGGGCAGTTCAGGCAAGAGATATAAATATAACATTTGAAGAAATTACATGAAAAATACTCAATTCCTCAATCTAACAGATGGTCCATCTGAACTATCCACCGTATAATCAACAAAAAGAAAATATGTGGCTGACCAGGGTATAAGAAAAAAAAGATGTAGATCTCTCTATTCTCTATTCTCTATTTCCGAATATTTGTGTTCATGAAGATCTCTATTTCCGACTATTTGTAACGCCAGTATAAAAATAAAGATATACCCGTACAATGAATATGTATAGCTACTAATTCTGAACACAAACAAAAATACAGCACGTATCATATCCTAGTTTTATTTATAAAAAGAAACGGTTTCAACCTAATCCGGCCGTCTAAAAAAGTTTAATTTTTTAAAAGTCAACGAATGTCATTTTTCAGTTTACGTCGTACATAAATTGTGGCCGGGAATGAATTCTTATTTTAAGTCCTCATCCAATGGTCTAGAGATAATCTTCCTCTCACCCGTCAATAAAACGACGTGTCTCATCGTCTCCATCGTAACTCCCCTAACTCTCTTCTTCGGTTACCTATAGAAATTAGGGTTTTAAAAAAAAATCAGCTCCTCCATCTTCCGTTTCAACTGAAGATCATTATGGAATCACTTATTCGATTTCATGATTTTCTCCATTCACTCAATTTCAGGCGTTACCTTTTTCTTCCTTCCCCATACATAAACACCATACCCCATGTGAGGTTCTGACCTGAATTTTGCTTCCGATTGACATTGAATCTTAAGCGACAGGAAAAACATGTGATATATGCATTTGTTCACTTTTGGTATTACTCATAATACTTTCTAACTTTCTTTTATTTTGTTTGCTCTATCTGATGGTTTTTGTTCTTTAGATTCAGATAAGAATTAAATTGATAAGGAAAATCAAGGTGTTAGAAATGTTCAGTTAATTCTGCTGGAGCTGTTTATACAACTTCAAAAGGTAATCTTATAATCCATATGGTCTTATGCTTAATTGAAGTTTATATATTAGTAACACAGATGTTTATCTTAAACTTTTCTAGGATGCATCGGTATTGCATTTTTTTGATTTTGATTAGATCTTCAAGGAAAGAGTTAATTTATGTCTTTTACTATCTCGGTTTGAGCTTATTAGGTGATTATGGATAATCTTGATTTGTGGTTCTTACCATATCCTTTAATATATAACATGTGCAGGAACTTCTTTAGTCTGACCGGTAACGTCAGGGAACAATACAGTCAGTATTCAGGTCTATGCATCTTTTAGCTCATTCTTTATACATGTTCATAATCATTCTTTTTTCCTAAACCACTTCACTTAAATCTAAATTTTGTGTTTCATTTACTTTGGAATACATGAAAAATTCTTTGTTTAATTATCTTTTAAATTTGATATTATTCTATGCATTAGTGAATCCGAGACTGATTTAGTTTTCTACTAATTCTGTAGGCTTTGAAAAGGTAATTTCCATGGCTATTTGAGATTTTTTTTGTTAAGATTTCTTAGTACCAAAATTGTATACAACCAACCTCTAATTCTTAAAAATGCAAAATATTTGTTCAATTTTCTAAAATATTGTATATACTTTGGTGTCATGTTTCATTGTTGGTCAATTTATTCGACTGTTCTACCCGTTGTCATGCTTGGATACTATTTTTTTTATTAACATATGTTGCTACAGATTTATATGTTTTTTATACTTAAAGAGAAGATGAATGTATATGCAAAAGACATCAATACCATCATTTATATGTGTACTTTTTTGCATATCTAGAACCCTCTAAAACCATGTTTTTTTGGCGAGACAAACATGTTGCATTTCCAGGATGCTTAGGGGCTCAAACATTAATCTAACTCGCGATTAATGTCTCAGTATGTCTCAGGCAAAGCCAATATGCGTTTTAATGCATTGTGTGCTCACGACGGTAAGATTGTGTTTTCTTTCAGTCCCTTTTGATGTCTTTACGATTTAGTTTACTCATTAGTCAATTGTGATGTGCAAATAATGGGCTATGTGTTATTAATACGACAGTCTTGCGGTTCTGAAATGGATGAATTAAAATGTATGTGATCGTTTTTCAGTTCGTCTTTCTAATCTTTCACTCATATAACCACCATTCCAGTCTTTTTGCAGGTTTTGGTGTCACGGGGATTTTTCCCCTTTACCTTAATGGTGGGTTTAGAAGAAGTTTTTTTAATCAGCCTTTAGTCAATTTTGATATACCATTCATAAGTTTTTGAAACCTACAATGTAGGTTTGTTAGTTGGTATTGCACAAAGTAAATTTCTAAAATGCATAGAAATTCTAATCTAGACTGTTTTTGGTTTCTTATTTTTTTGGTTTGAACCTAGACAACCAACGATATACTTTCATAATTTGAATAAGAAATATAACTGAAACCATGTCTTAATAAGGTTATCAATGCTATTTATGCCACACATAATGAAAAAATTCTTTGACAATGACCAGGGCGTTGTGCTTGATGAAGTGAAAAACAAGAACCTATTTGTTTATAATAGACTTAAATCGTGGTTGATGAAGTAATTGGTTCTTTGGAGAAAATTTGTTGTGCTTGATGAAGTAATTTGTATTGAATCTGTTATATTTCAAATTGATTTACTTGAAAATTCTGCACTAGATGATGTAGTTGTATTATCAGTTGTGCTTGATGTAGTTGTACCTTATCTAAGTTAAGGTAGATAAAGACGAACATAATTATGTGTGTCATCTAATGTTGTCAAATCATTGATTCAGTATTTTCAAGACTTCTTAAACAAAAACCACAAAAGCAATCAACTACAAAGCGAGTTACCAGACACAAATTTTCACCTCGAAGGATTGAAGGAATTGATAGAGGACTTGAGAAGCAATACCTTCGGAGAACACGTATACTGGAGGTATACAGAATTGTGGACTATAATAATTGAAATACATTCAATATTTTTAACGATGAACAATCTATTAAAAGTGTTCTATCATTTACAAGTCCAATTTTATGTTGTTAGCATGGCGAACAACGACCAACATATTAAAGGCAGAGAAGTCGTATACTACTGAGTTGAATGGATGATAGATTGTGACTTACTAAAAGTAAGTTGTATACTATTAAGATTTAATGTGTAATCTTCTGGAATGGATCATAACAAGCATTTGAGGAAGAATTGTCTCAGTGAACAATTTTCCCTTTCAATATAAGATCCTGGAAAGTGGTTATCTTGATTGTATCAAAGGATTTCTTATATAAACTTAACGTTTGAACTTTACTTTTTTTTTTCTAATACCTAAGAAAGTTCTTCTGTCTCATAGATTCACAGTTGTCTTTTACAATCTTGACAGGCTAACTGGATGCTTTCATTTGTTATTTTACACTTTTGACAGTTTGTTATTTTAACTGATTATCATCATTGCAGGATTCAAGTAGAAGAGAAATTGAATCATAGCTCTTACATAAGTCCGTCCAACGCTTATTTGGACACAAGAAACTATCATGTTAAGGCATACATGGAAAATATTGTCGTGTGTTAGATAGGCAATATTACCTTATTGAATCTATCATGGTTATCATAAACGGGCTAAAACAGTTTGTTCTTGATGTGATTTTAATATAGTGGTAAAAGGGTTTGATTCTCGGACTTGTGAAGATTTAATTTACAGACCTAATTTTTAATTACTAAAAATAAATAAGATTAAACAGATTTGATTTTAAAAATAGATGGAAGAAAACTAGGGTTTAAGATTCCACCATTCACCAATACTTCTGTGATATGCCTAATAATTTTATGCTCAATTTAATCTAAATATGCCAAAAATAGGTTTTTAAAAGAATAATTGTAAATCCTAAGCATGAGACATCAAAAGCAGTCAACCCAGCATTACTCATCAAAAGAGAACACAACTATTTAAGAAAAACCATTTTTTCAATTTTAATCAAGCAATTAATAATAAAAGAATTGTAAAGAAAATATAGATAAAATAGACATACCACTTAATTATTGGAAAAATAGCTTCCTCTGTTGCCCCAGTAATGGTGATTAGCTCATTGTAATGGAAACACACTCAAAATAATCTTTCATTGCTCAAAAAGTGCTTACAATGATTAAAAAGAAGTAACACAGACGTTTTGATACGCTTATACGCGTTACAGCAGAGAGAAAATGGAAGAGGAGAAAAGATCGGACGTAAAGTGTAGTAGAAGAACAATTGTTGAAGCAGCTGAAGCAGCGACTGAACAGGAACAGAATGAACGACGGTTCGCTGGCGCTTTATGTTCTTCAACTGTTCTTCCTCTTCGGCAGCAGCAGAAAACTTGGTTTTCTGTCAACTTTTCGGCGATTCTCTGTGGCTTCTCTCCCGATTTAAGCCCTTCTCTTCGGTATATATAGGGTATACAAACCCTAGAGAGACTCCTAAAGCGATTCAAACTCCTAAAACAACTCCAACTCAATCTCAGATTCTGCAACATTATATTGACACTTTGAGTCAGACGCTCAAATTATCTATACCCCATTTTTAATGAACATTCAATTTATCCACCAAACAAAGGGAAACTCTATGAAGAGAAATTTAATTTTTGTGCTCCTAAAAATGAAGCCAACCAAATCTCATAAACAACAACTCTCTTATTGGATCTGGAATCTGGGTCTTTAAAGGTCCAAAATGCAAACTATGCACATGTTTACCTTCAAACGGACTCATATATTGTCAAATTAAAACCATTGTATTAAAGTTAAATATTAAAACCATTGATATCTGGGATCAACTACCAAATATTTCAGTCCTCCACCATGTGTATGTAAGGGTGGACACAACGCAAATCAAACTACCAGCTACACAATTGAATGGGAGTTAGCATTCGTAGCCGTGTCACAACCCATATTCCAATGTCCCCATGTCAAGAACAATCAACTTCATTCATGGATCAAACCCATTGCAGTACCAGAAACACCACCACTGCCTTGCACCAAATCAGCTGAATCACCACCTTCCTCCTTCAACGGATTTCCTGCCAAACCCATTAAATCTCAACAACAGACCGAGCCACACCTCCTTGTTCTTTTGTTTCAGGCTAACTAATTTGTTGAATCACTTCACCAAATCCAGACCCATCTCGATTTCTCTCTGTCTCTCATTTCTTCTTGTCTCTCGATTTCTCTCTGTGCTTTCTTTTCTTTTCTCTCAATTTCTCTTCTCAATGAAGATAACTACACCATAGAAGGATAGAAATGTAAAATTGGGCACATGTATAAACCCACACATGCGAATATTAATCATTTAACGGTTGAAATGGATGACTGTGATATACTTCTTAATTGCAGCTGTCAGTGGACAGATCCTCAAATGTATGGGTAAATACCGGGATATATTTCTAATTTTCCCTAATTTATATATGAGAATATCGGTTTTTATAAGAGGAGAATAAATGGGGGGATCATTCATTTTTCTATAACAGTGAAATATGGATTATTTTGGATACAACAATACTACTTAGATTTAGGTAATGCACAAGGGACTATAATGCTTTACATACGGATTATTATTATTATTATTTATTTGAAGCATTTTACATATGATGTTTGTAACTTATTACTATAGTATTATGTGAAAGATCCAATTAAGGAAATTAAATAGTATCTATTGTCAATAAAACTATGGGTAGATGTAAACACACTGATCATAACACTCAAATTTGCAGATAATTATAATATATTACAAAATTTAATAACAAAATAATAAAAATCTATCCAACAAAAATTTCATAACTCAAATATCAAAAAAAAATCCGTCATGTGTGAATTTATTCTGAGAATGGTTAAAATTAAAAGAACATAATGATTTCATAAGCTGCAAACGAAGATAGGTGGTGAGTTTTATAGTTTAACTAAATTTAAAAGAAAGAATTGTTGGATAGTGTTTTTTTATTTTGACCATTATTAGTCGGTTGTGGTTAAACAAAACATTCTCCAACAACAACAGCAAGGTGATACTTTCCCTTCTTTGGTTACAAAAACAACCCGAAGCCTGTACTATTACAGCACGGTTTATATCCTAGCCTATATTATAAGGAAGAAGGGTATCGGTCTATGGACAATTTTATTACCCCTGATTTTGGGCATCCTACGGCCTGGATCGGTTGTTGGTGATCTATCTTTAGACTAAAGACATTCCTTGATTTTAAGTATCCTGCTGCCGGGATTAACTGTTCTGTAAGACAAAGGTGACCATTGATTTCAGGCATCCTGCGGGCTGGATCGACTTATCACTAGGCCTCCACTCGTGTTTCTTTTCCTATTGTCTAATAGTTCCCATTCCCTGTTTTGTTTTGATCTCTTTCTTTCCCAACGTATTTTCTTTCTCATCGTATTTTGTGTCTTGACTCAATGTTTTAAACACCAAAAAGATGTATTTATCGATTTTTAAGTTCCAACAGATAATCTGTAAGAAACTCTCTCAAATATTTATGATTCAACCGTTAACTTCTTCTCTTCACTTTAGACCGAGACGACAAAGAAGAAGCCACTCACTATCACCAATGACTGCCAACGCAACTCACCAATTCCTCACATATGAAATTTTTTAATTCCTCAAATTTCAAACTCTCAGTATCCCAGAAAACTATACTTCAATTTTTATGATTTTGTTTTTAAAATAATAGGTATGTATTATAGGTTCCTCGCCAATTTGTTTGGGTTCGCAAAGATTTATTTTCCTCTTCTGGAATCTGAAGATCTCTTTATTAAAAATGTTGGGAAGATATCAGTTGTTTTCCTATTGCAACCTTTAAGAACTGTTCAATTTTAGGTTTTTGTGACTTAGTTCAACCTATTGTTGAGAAATTTCAAATTCATTGGCTCATATTGTGAATTATGGATTTTAATCTCCATGGTTAGTGGGGCAAGATTTTCATAATGTTATTGCAGCAGATGCATGAATTTCTCAGGGAGCGAAGGAGAACTATAACACAACGGAAGTTGCTTGTGCACTAATGGAAGGTTTGGCTAATAAAATGGGTTTGGGCGAAAGCTTTTAGTTGCCGGATGTTGCAATCGAAGATTTAATTCAGGTATTTTATACCATCATCTCATGATGTTTGATTTTCATATCACATATATTGAATGAGTATTGCAGATAATTTCTACCCTTAACTTCATTTTGTTGCTTGGAGGTTAAAGGTCATATATATTGTACATAACTACGTAAGTATTCCTTCATATTCTTTACAAGGAAATTTTCCGTGCCGAAACAGCATGTGAAATTTCACAAGGTATCAGCTGAGGTTGTTAAGATTTTTTGTGGTTACGTGAAAGAAATGTTCGATGTCAAACATTTAATCAAGTTTGTACGTAAACATGGTATAAATGTCATACTATTATCTCTGGTGCAACTTCAATTCACATATTTTCTCTAAATAGTTAAGAACGTATACTTGGAAGTCTTCCCCGACGATGTCAACTAAACTATTACATTAAATTACACAAAACTACAGGATGGAAATCAGAAGGTGAAACCTTGTGGACATGTATGAATCTCAGGAAAGACAGACTAGCAAATTTTTCTGCATCCCATCTCGAAACACACAATGGTCTGTACTTGGACTAAGAAAATTGGTTTGTATCTAGGGCTGTCAATGGAACGGATATTGGCTCAGCCGTATCTGATATCCGATATCCAATAATATCCGACGGACATTCAATCTTCATATCCGATTCCGTTTCGTTAAGATTATCGGATATCCGATAAGATTCAGTAAATATCCGATAGCCGATAGACATCTTATAAACCTGTTTTTTCACTTCAAATTTTTCAGTTCATTTAAGCATTTCCAGTTCACAATTCAATTAAAACACATACAAAACACACACAAATGATCACAGTTTATAAATTACATGTTCTATTATTCTCGCAACAAAAAAAAAACATCAAAACACAAAGAAACTGAAATTTATACTACTGTACTAGCGTTGTCATTGACTCATTGAGGTATAAAAAGTTTTAACTCAGTGATATTCAGGTACTGAAGCGCTGTTTGTTGATCTTGGTCATTTCTCTAGAAGTTCAATTCAAGTAAATTTTCTTCTGCTACTATTGAAAAGCTTTCATTTCTATGCACAGTATTGTAGCACCTTTTCCTATCAACATTACTGTAACACTTTTTCCTCCTTACAGATTGCATTGCTATGCACAATATATCCTTCTCTGGTGCTGACATATGCTGGCCAGACGGCATACCTGATCAGGCACCCAAATGATCATGATGATGGGTTTTACAAATTTATACCCACTAAAGTTTACTGGGCAATGCTAGTAGTAGCCACTTTGGCAGGAACTGTTGCAAGCCAATCTTTAATCTCTACAACATTTTCTATCATCAAGCAATCAGTAGTTCTTGATTACTTCCCAAGTTAAAGTTGTACACACCTCGCCTAACAAAGAGGGAGAAGTGTACTCTCCAGAAATTAACTACATTCTCATGGTTTATGTGTCTCTGTCGTGCTTATTTTTGGAGATGGGAAAGACATCGGAAATGCAGTTGGTAAGTACAAAGATAATTAAAAACTGACGACATATATCACAGCTTTCCCCCATAATGTATAAGCTATGAACAATAAGCACTAAGCCTTAATTGATTATGGTAACTAATGTTTTCAAGTTCACATTACTAAAGCTAACATGAATCATTTTCGTATTATGTAAATGGCAGAAATGCAGAGATACCATGATTGGATGTAAGTAAATGTTCAAGCTTGAGTATATAGGATTAGCTTTATATCATTAGTAATCGACATACTAGACTACACCTGCAACACGCATGCTAACAGAACATGAAGGTATAGGCAAACAAAACATTTGCTAATTCTTGCACTTGCTGTAAATAAACTTTGAATAATAAAATTAATTGTAAAACCTTTTAGACCACGATAAATGAAGTAGTGAACACCTAAACTCAATACCATATATTAGTTTCTTCTGATCACACAGGGTTTGGTTGAGATAATATATCAACCACCCTGTGTACAACCCACTGTATACTTCTAACAGTAAATAACATTAATCCCAATTGATATTACGTACGATAATTACTGCAAAGAATGATAAGGATCAAAAACTGGGAACACACAACACAATCAACAACAAATCTCTTTGGGTTTCATATTTGGTAGAGTATTCTCATCAGAAAATTCATAAGTTTCATAAACTGGGTATCCAGTTTGAAAACAACAAGCAAATCTTACATGGAGAAACAAATCAAAACAACATCTAAACATAATGGAAACATACAAGCAGAATGAAAGGCAGGGAACACACAACACAATCAACAGCATCTCTTTGGGAGGACAAGGTGGCCAATCATGTGGCAAACACTCAAAACAGTGAGAAAGAAAAGAGCAAGAGTTACCTCAATTTCGACTATGTTGGATCAAACTTAAGAAACCCAACAGTTCATCTTCAAATCTCCAAGGGGAGAAAAGTAGAAATAAAACCTATCTTACTGATGTCAAAACAAGATATGAATGACTAAAAATTAGTAGAACCACTAACGGATTTTACTGATTTGAAGACAAATTAAGAAGAAAGTATAAGCCATATTCACTTCTCTGCCCCATTTTCTCTATCGACTCAGAAGTAAAAACTGGGGATCTATTTATTCATGCAATCAAATTAGGAACTCGTTATTATGTCGATACAAAATGCAAGAAATACTGAAAAGTTCTTATAGATCTTACCACGAGTTACAGAAACAAAAGAAGACGAAGAAATCCGAGAGGGAGAGGCAGAGGCGGAAGAAATCCGAGAGGGAGGTCGAGTTTTTTTGTTTTTCTTTTGCAACTGAAAACCTAGTTTTTAGTCGAGAGGAAGAACACCTAATTTTTTAGTTTTTCTTTACACTTCACTTACACCCTTATCGGATACGGATAATATCCGTCGGATAACGGCTTAGCCGGTTCCGTTACGATAAGCCTTAATATCCGATAGGAATATCCGTATCCGATATCCGATATCCGTTATAGTGGATAATATCCTATATGATCCCGGATTATCGGAAACGGATGTCGAATTTCGGATAAAGATTGACAGCCCTATTTGTATCTAATCACGCCCATTGCAGCTAGTGTCAAAGATACCGTGCCATTGTTTCTGTTGATATATTTTTGAAGAGTAGAAATCTTGACAATTGATTTATGTGGAACATTATTGAAAAATACAACATAAAACAAGGAGTAGCGTTCTCAGCTTGGCTTTGGCCTGCTGTGATGATCGTGTGGTTGTCTAAAAGACTCAAAAAAAAAAAAAAAGGTTGCATTTTGATTTTGAAAACAGAAAATTTGGCTAACAGGAACAAAAAATGTGTAGTCCAAAAACTGCATCGGATATAATTGATTTCGGGAGATCACCACTGGCTGTCACCTTGAGATCATTCAAAATAAACTAAATAGCCAATATGAAGATCACATGAGACGTAAGTATTTGGACTTAATAGTTGTTTAGCCTCGAACCATGATCAAAATGATCTAGACATAATATTATCGAATGAAAAAAAAAAACACTATTTTATTAGAAAGTAAAAGCTAGATGTCCAAATTTCACAAAATGAATTTTCCAGGTAATTCCATCCATAATCCCCAAGACTTGGATACAACAGGGAATCTTCCACGCAACATTATCATCCAAAGATACAACAGAGGATCTGCCGCGAAAGATTACTTTTAAGTGTGCAAGAAAAATATTTCTTAAGAATCCAACTGATGCTGCTGCATTTCTGCAACTAATATCTACAATGTAGAGGTTGTTAACAGGATCTGTAACGAATTTAGCTTTCTAATAGAAGACCTCCTTCTTCTAAAATAACAACGGGGATAAAAGAAATCATTGTACAAAATCAATATTGATTACTAAAGCCAATCATTTTTTGATTTTAAAGTAACTTGACTTTTGATTGCAACAAAAACGCGCAAGGATGAGAATTATGCTTCTTTTCCTCAGCACATCTTCGAATATATCCAATGTAGGGCCACGGTGCTGCACCATCAGAATAAATCGTCACGATTTATGTATCGATATATCCAAGTATGGATGTTTATATTAGAGCAAATAAGTAATAATAGAGAAAAGAAAAAATATTGTCACTTTGCGTTGACGTGGATGATCATTATGTGAATCTAAGTGTGAAATGACAATGGTACCCAGGTACACCAAATCTTTTCGATTCACAACCTATTCAACATCCACCTTGTATAATCTTCTTTAAGCAACAATCACTAAAAAATTATTTCAATAAGATATCCACTTGGAACAGGGTTAGTCCGGACTGGGCTAACAAAGTGAGATCGAACCAAGTGACGAATCACAACACATCTTGTGTGATCTACTATAGACAGAGACTGTCAAGAAGATAACAACCATAAGATGTACAATTGATGGCAGAATAAGTTCGAACCGAACTAATCTATGAGATCAAATCAAGTGCCTAGTTAACGTACTGTCTATTTACTTTAATTATAAGTAAAACAATAATTATAATTACGGAAAGTAAAAGTAAAGTCACAACAAGATTTTGTTAACGAGGAAATCGCAAATGCAGAAAACCCCCGGGACCTAGTCCAGTTTTGAACACTCTCAGGATTAAGCCGCTATATAAAGACTACTACCAACTTCGTACAGTTGAGACCAAGTAAACTACCCTTAGTTATCTAGTTCCCACAGTATCCCTGCGCCTATGATGTGATTTTATATAGTGGTAAAAAGAGGTTCGATTCTCGAACTTGTGAAGGTAATGATTTTAGAAAATATTAAACTTAATCTAAACTAATAAAAATCAGGAAAATAAACTAGAGATGATTTTTAGAAAATATGGAGAAAACTAGGAATCAAGATTCAGTTATTTCTAACAATTCATGTGATTAATCATGTAATTCTTTTTAACAATTTAATTCAAGTTTGCCAAAAATATGTTTCCTAAAAGAATAATTGTAAATCCTAAGCATGAGACATCAAGAGTAATTAACTAAGCATGACCCATCAAAAGAGAACACAACTATTTAATAAAAACCATTTTTTTCTAATTTAAATCCATGCAAATAATAATAAAAGAATTATAAATAATTAATTAAAAATAGACTTACCACATAAAATTGAGAGAAAAACCTCCTCCATCATCCCAGTAAATAAACTTAGCCCATGGAGAAGAAAACTTGCTCAAAAGATCTTTTCATTGCTCAAAATATCAATTACAAGGTTGAATAATAGTGCAACAGCTGAACAGACGCGTTTATAAGTGTTACAGAACAAGGTTCAGCCGTTGCAAAAGGCTAAGGCAATTTGAAAAGGGAAAGGAAACTCAAAACTATAGGCAACAGAACAGCAACACTTAAAAGTGTTGCTGTGTCTTCTTCTTCGGCTGCGATAGGGATGAAGAACACGGTCACCGGCGGTGACCGGTGCAGCAGCAGTTGGCCGGATCGTGAGTATTCCGGCCACAATTCCGGCGACTCCGAAACTTCAATTCTAAGCTATTCTCCCCCTTCTTCTTGGCTTCTCTTGGTATATATAGACTCTAGGGATCCTTGTGAGTCTTCTAAACCTAATAGAACTCTTTAAAACACATCCAAATCTTCCCAAATCCGAATCAAAGTCTAACTCCCTTTTTCCGGCCAAATTCGGATTTGGGGCTATTTTTCCGGCTAAAATTGCTGTTTCTTGGCGTGTTTAGTCTTGTGTTGAACTCTTCTAGCTTGTGTATCAATTTGAGAGCAAAATAACCAAGTTTTATCATGAATTAACGTTCACAGCATTTTCGTCCGATGAGTTGAATCGGTGATTGACTCGGTCAACTCGGGTTGACCGATTTGACTCGGGTTTGACCCGATTTTGACCGAGTTGACTCGAGGGTGCCCCTTATCCATTTCTAGGGTGCCAATAACACTTGTCCTTGGGTGCCTTTATCACTTTTTGAGCCAATTTTTCCACAAATCTTTATTCTTCAAATGTACCTACAAAAGCATAAAAACACGTAATAGACACAAAATCGAATACTAACTCACTAGAAATTAAGGTGTAATTTAGACACTAAAATGTGTCTATCAGCCTACAACCAATCTGGCCAACACAAGTGAATCCTAAGATAGAGTCCACTATCTTAAGTTGCTTCAATCGCTGTGAAGACTTCAAGCACTCAACTCCTTTGGATCATCTTCCGAAACAATAAAGGAATAATCTGTTCGGTAACTGCTCTATCAATCTCAAGAAGTGAATCAGAGATTTAGTTGAGTTAAACAAAGGATATTCCGTTTAAATAATATAAATTTCTTTGTTCAGTTAAATCAATCAAGATCTAGATTATCAAGATAATCAGATCAAGATTCACAATCAATCTAATAAATCTCAAAGATAATTATATAGAGATGCAAATCTATATACGATTCTATAAAAGATAAAAAAAGCTAAGTCGGATCCCAATGGATCAAGTGTGTGCACGAAGTAAATCACAAAGATCAGAAACCAATTAGAAATCTTCTTGTCTTCAAATCTTCAATGTCTTCAAAGTACCCGCACAAACAAACCTGATTCCACTTATGATCGATCTCGCACATAACAGATCTATTAACAATGGATGATCACAATTCTATCGTCAGATCTAAAAACTGATCTGAACTACCGTTAATCCCTTGATCTAGTTTGACTGACCTTATGTCAGAAAAATAGGCTGTCAATAATAATCAAACTAGGTGCAATCAAGGTTTAACAACCGTTAGTCAATCAAATAAATAATCGAAAATAAAAAATGATGCAAATTCTAGTTTTCGACGATACTATCTAGACGCTTCTTGATCCCATAAAAGTCTTTAAACTAGCGGACATAAGAGATTTCTCCTAATTAGGTTACTCTCCTCTCCAAGATAGTATTACAAGTAATACTAAAAACGAAGGGGTACCGAGTACACCATCAACTTTTTCGTTCGGAAACTTGTATGGAAAAAACCTTAATTCAATTCCAAATAGACCAACTTAATGATCCTTGAATAAAATTGTATAAGGAGTTTATATCTCTTTCTCTTACAATCATAAATTTACATATAAAGAATCTGTGAACCTGATTATGTGTAAGAGTACTTGGACAATTCCAAAGATCAATATCCAAGTTCAATCTAGTTGAATCCAATAACCGGATCAGAATTCTGCCAAGTACGAGACTTGTTATCTATCTTTCAAGATACGAATTCTACAAGAACAAGTTTTTATAATCGATCAAAATCAATAGGATTATATAACTAAGATTGAATACGTACTATTTGTGTAGATCTTATATAGAGAAAAAATATAATGCGGAAAAAGGAAAAACACAAGACACCAGAATTTTGTTAACAAGGAAAACTGCAACTGCAGAAAAACCCCGGGACCTCGTCCAGATGTGAACACCAAACTGTATTAAGATGCTATAGACACTAGCCTACTATTAGAAAATGCAGTTGAGACCGAATTCACCGTCATAGCAATTTAGTTACAATCGCGCTCTTTACGTCACTTAAACCCCATAGGATTCTATGTAATTGATTCCCTTAGCTGAAGTCCTTCTACAATCTAAGAGTTGCTTCAACCTAAGTGAATACTTTGATACCAATCTTCCTATAACAGGTAAGCCTATATGATTTTCGTTTAGATCGTGAGATCAATGTGAGGAAATCTGTTTGCAGTAGCAACGCTAGCAAACCTCAAAATCCGGTACTTATGACTCCCGAAGAGCAGGCTAGATTATTATTCACCACACAAGAACAATCTTAGATGAGTTTAGTTAAGAATCGTTATCATATATTTATCTTGTGGAATCACAAAGTATGAGACGAAGAAACTTTGTGATTACTATCTATCTCGCCTGAAAGAGATTACGAAAACCTCGATAACAAAAAAGCAAGATCAGGATACACGAACTATCAAGGTAAAAATAGTCAGACCTGGCTTCACGAATCCCTAAGTGAAGTATTTAAGTCGTTAACCTAATTATGCTTCTCAGAGGAAACCTAGGTTAATAGAGATCGACTCTAGTATACAACTAGGAAACACGAAAGTATCAGGGATTAAAGTTCCCAGTTGTTTGAGCCTCTTTATTTAAAGACTTTCAAGCTTGAATGTTGCTTAAGATCAAAGCTAAGATAGCTTGGTAATCAAGCAAACACTTTTCACCGTTAGATTAAATTCGACTTGAATCATATAAAAAAATATACACTATGGTTAGCCGTAGTCGAACAGTGTGTAATGATAGTTCATGGTTAGTCGAAGCTTTCCATTTGAACCATAATATTAGTCATATTCATTCAACACTTCAGACTTTAACTTGGAACTCAATCACAAGTGATTTAGTGTTCAAACATGTCTTAGAGGTGTTTTCGAGAGTCAATCAAATGCCAAACGTATTGTAGTAATAGTTTGAATTCATATTCAGCAGGGTAAGTAAGTGTATCAGGTACGTGTACTGAACCCAATTCGTGACCACAGACTACCAGGGTACGTGTACCAGCTATGTGTACCCTTAAGGCAATTATCGGACAGACTATTTAGGTATGCGTACTGGGTACGTGTACTGTAAGTTATTTTTTCAAAATCAGGCTGTTTTGGTATGCGTACTGGGTACGTGTACTATAGGCCGAATCATGAACTCAGGCTATTTTGGTATGCATACCGGGTATGTGTAACAAGAGCCGATACTGAACTTTAAAACTACGTCCGTACATATACTGAGTATGCATACCACTGATCCGAAACCAATACAGTTACGCCGGTACGTGTACCTTCCCTGTATCCAGATTTCAGTAGTTCTATATCTCTCTTTTAATCAGTTCGAAACATTCCCAATTTACACCAGTGATAAATGTTAATTGTTAAGGCTATTTCCGAATGATTAACTTGAATCATAACTTAGTTTATAAACAATAAATTGTTCGTAACCAAGTTCATCAAGTATATGAATGACTATTACTTTTGAATCATATTTCGAGATTTTAACAAGACAAGCTTGACTCGAAACTTCTTCTATGCAATTTTATAAAGTCCATTAGTCACACGACTTTATCTCAGAAGATAGAACATGTGAACTTGAGTAATATGATTGGTTCAGTCTTCACATACCTTTTGTTGATGAAGTTCTCAAAACGTCTTCAGTTGATCTCCGTCTTCAATAGGTGATTCAGTGAAGTCTGATACTCAACTACACACTTCTAATCCTAGTCCGAGACCTGACTAAATGTAGACTAGAAATCAAGATATAGTTTTGTGCAACTAAAGTTGAAACAAGCTTGAGATGGAAAACTTGCGAGTTCGATCGAGCAGTGCTCTAACATTCCCCCCCCTTGTCAATTTTAGTGACAAAACTATCAATATATATGGATTTAAAATAAATAAACCTTCATCTCAAAATCCAGCATGCTTGATTTCCTTTGTTCTTCAACATCGTCTTGAATTCTTCGTACTTCAAGTTCTCCACTGGTTTTGTGTGTGTTCGACTTAGCACCAGTTGTTGTTAAAGATCCATAGCGATAACAACTTATGAGGATACTCTTGCGAGCCTTCTTTGAATGATAGAATCACTCAACTCAATGGTTGTTATACAGAAATATAGTATTATTACCTTCCTCAAAGTTCAGTTGTTCCGTAACTTCGAAGTAATACTATGGTGATATTTCTCCCCCTTAGTCGATACTTACGTCTTTTGCATAATAGGTAAAACCTATAGATTTAAATCCACTCCCCCTTACATAATGATCCGTAAATCATATGTATATAGTTAGATACTACTATTAATTCTCCCCCTTTTTGTCAAAAATTGACAAAAGTGAAAAACCGGGATCGTAATGAATCTTAACAAAAGAGTATTCAAGACTAAAGAAACATATACCAGCTTTTAGTTTAGACGATATCGCTAAGAAAACTTAGCCTTTCATTAAGAAGACATATAGGTACAAGTATCTCCTGTAAATTCCACATCCGCTCTCCCCACAAAGATATATGATTAAGCACAAGTTCAAAAGACTCTCCCCCATTTGATGTCATTCTTAAAAAATAACATGAGCGACCTTACTCTCATTACAAGAGAAGATTTTTCTTGGACATTAACAAATCGAGTAGATTTGTATCCAAATATTTCTCTCTCTTCTCGCCAGTTACGTACAAAGAAGTTAAAAATAACGATCTCAATGTTAGAGGCACCAAGATCAAAATTTTCGTGAGAAAAATATATCATCGTCAAAAACTAATCTCTAGGCCAGTTAAGAACAAAGAGACAATTTAAGCGATATGATTCAACATAAGAATATGTCTTCCCTAGCCATCTACGGACGTAGATATTAAAGTTCACGAACTTATTCTCTGGCGGTTATGCATTCAAGGAGATAAGGCGATTCCTAGAGACCATCTTACTGAATCATGTTGTATTAATTTCATAATAAGTGTAATCGTGAAAAGATCAATACTGCGGTTCTCAAGAAATTTACTCCTCTTTAGCCAGTGACGAACAAAAAGAGTTAAGAGCTTAACTTTTGAGCATATATGAGATTTCAGTTCTAATCACCAGAATATGATAACAAAGAACACAATAAATCTCATAAAATAATGCAATACATATATATAATCAATGAAGATTAGGTACTGTAAGTTCATCTTCCAAAACTAAAATTTAACTAAATAAATCTTAAATATGCAAGATGAAAATCGTTTAAGATAGCTTGTGTACTCACATAATATGCTATCTCAAAACCTAGTTTTCCTTCTCTAACACAAGAATAAATTCTCACAAGAAGTTACCTAGTAATAAAAGAAAATGGAAGGCCGGAGCTATGCATCATCTTCATCTTCAGAATCGATCCAAGAGTCTTGAATCTTATCCATCTTATCTTTGATTTCAGGAAATCTTATTGCAAGCACACACATTTTTTGTTGCACACATTTTACCTTGTTGTCGACCTTACGAATATCCTTGTGAATTTTTTGAAGAAATCCCAAGGAAGTAGGATCACAAGAACCGTCAAAGGAAGGAATTGGACTCCTTTTTCTTTTGAAATCGTTCGTTCTCATACGTTTGAAGGTATATCCACGAACAAGAGAGGGAGTACCAATGGAAACACCAATTGGTGCTATGGAGAAATTTCGACATATCCTCCCGATGAGACAAGGAAAACCTAATTTCTTGTCGGTCAAGGTCATAGTAGCCATTTGTTGGATGATCCAACCGCATACATTAAGACCTTGAACACCCATCTCAAGGAAATATACCAATTCCACAAACTCACGACTCCAACGAGCATCTTCAACCGTGGAGGGACAAATATTTGGATTACCAAAATTCCCAAAGATCTTCAAGGGCATACTAAGATCTTTGGTGGGGAACTTCCCATCTTTCCAACCGAACTTGTTTCTACAAAGGTTAGAGGAAATAGTTTCACAAGAGAGTTTCTCCTCCTTTGGTCTAGCAAAGTAAAAATCACCATAGGAAGATTGGTGTTACTTGCAATTATCTCTCTACTAACTTTAAATTTTCTTCTCCCAATCATGGTTCTAAAGAACAATTTCTCAAGATCAACATCATGGATGTTTGCATAGAATACTCTTGTTTGAATGTCAAATCCTTCACCATGACCATCAAAGATGTCACCAAGGTTATACTTCTCAAAACAAGATCATTCATCACCAAGAACACATTCCTTGACCAACTTCTTTTCTAGGATAAAACCCCTAGAGAGAATTTTGTCATATGTTTTAAAACAATCTCCGTTAACAAAAATTATCCTACTTGATGTTGGGTTACCTGTTTCACCCTTTTCCTTGAGATTAGATGTCATCTTAGAGGATACCAAAGAGGTTTTCTTAGATTTTTCAACATCTCCTTTAGTTCTACCCATACTTGCTAAATAGAGTAAATTGAGAGGAGGAAGAAGATATATACTCCCTCCGTTTCAGGAAAAGAGTTACTTTTCCTGTTTGCACAATTGTTAAGGCAAGATGAGAGAGAATAACTTTTGTAATTTATTTCCAAATTTACCCTAACAAAAAGTTTAATACTACATATATTTTTATAATGAGAATAATAACATTTCTTAAAATAATAAGGGTAGTTTTGAAAGTTTGTTATATTGAAAATGAAAGTAACTCTTTTGTTGGAACAAAAATTTAAAGAGAAAGTAACTCTTTTCCTGAAACGGAGGGAGTATTACTTAGAGAGCTCCTTTTGTGAGAATAATCACTTGAGTTGACTCCCTTCTTGATCAAGAAACTTGAATATAAGAAGAATGGTGTCAAATTTGTGAAAAACACACATCAAAATTAAGAGATATGATACTGGTTCGGTGACCCTAGAAAAATAGTCCTTCAATTCCCGTACGTGAACTGTTGGAAGAAGAAAGAAGGTTCGTAGACCCGTGTCCCTTTTTAAGAGTGACCCAAAAGGGTTTGACCGGTTACGATACGGTTAACTATTAAAAACAGTTATTTCGTCTAACAAATTTCAATTTGAAATCTTAGACACTATTATTGAGACTCACAGATAAGTCAAAATTGACGAGTAATCTCAGTCAAATTTTTTATGATAAATTTGTTAATTGATGCATATTGTCCTAAAGAGTATGTATAATACCAAAGCATTCCAAGTTATCCGAAAGGTAGTCAATAAAGTGACAGGGATAACATTGTGATTAGTTTTCTTACAAACCCAAGTTTAAATACCAACATTATGTTAAGATAACATATTTCTTATCTCAATAAATAATGATATTTAGAGCACAAAAACGGTTGATACCCATATCTAGTCATTATGCTTTGGACTATTAACAACGTGGTAGCACCAAGTCACATTGACTCTTCTTTTAGAGAATCAGGTGAATAGTAGATATTCATAATACCACATAGGGATTTAGGTCATGAGGATACACTAAGAGTATGGAGAAAATCTCAACAAGTCATGATGTATCTATTTCTGTCGTTACTACAGGAAAGAATGTACTTTCTAAGTTATCCAATATCGAATACATGGATCCCTAGAAACACATGATAAGACATAAAAAATGGAGAAATCACATAAACAAATACAACATAAAGGAAGGATCATACTTATCTATTACTTTCCCCATCTCAAGCTATTTACATGATGGGGTGGTGTCAAACTCTTTTTACCAAGAAGTTGGGTGAGCAAGATGCTCACGAACCATCTCAGAAGGATAGACATCATCCCTTGTAATTGAGGCATAATCGCATAGGTGACTATTCCATAAGTAGAAAATCCTCCGTTCAGTTTCCTTCCTGTTGAAGTGATCAATAGATTGAGTTCCATGGCCTTTATGAGACGTCAATATCATTGCAGTCTTCTTTTTAGGAAAAGTGCAACACTTGACATGTCCCGTTTGTCCACACTGAAAACAAGTTTTAACAGAGTAAGAACTTTGCATGGAATTATCCTTATTCCTGATCGAGGAGGGCCGTTGCAAGAAATCAAAAATATTTTTAAAGGCTAAAAATATATCTTCGTATGTAGATCCATTTTTGTTGCATTCCTTAAATAGACTGTTTAACAGTTTTTTAAGACAGCATAACTTTTTACTTTTGACAGGATGTTTCTTGACTTTAACCCTTGTAAAGGGAACATAATTTTTTCTTTTAGAATCTTTACCACCAACCTGAAGATTTGAGGTCTTGGTTGAATTGAGAGCGTCCCGAGGAACCAAGTTTCTTGTGGATAAAAGGCTCTGAATAATCTTTAAGGAACTCTGGTGTACGTTACAGGTGAACAGAAAAAGCTTCCCAAAGTAGTTTCCCATGAGAGTATACTTTTAGGATCGATTACAAACACAAACTTATTAGGTTTTCACGTGTTTGCCTTCTCTGATACCAATTGAAAACGAGGGGGTACCAAGTACACCACCAAATTTTTTGTTCAAAAACCTGTATGGACAAAACCTTAATACAATTCCAAGTAGCTTGAACGAAATTGTATACAGAGTTTATATCTCTTTCTCTTACAATCGGAAATTTACAGATAAAGAATCCGTGAACCTGATTATGTGTAAGAGTACTTGGACGATTTCAAAGATCAATATCCAAGTTCAATCTAGTTGAATCCAACAATCAGATCGGAATTCTGCCAAGTACGAGACATATTATCTATCTTTCAAGATACGAATTCTACAAGAATAAGTTCTTATAATCGATCACAATCAATAGGATTATGTAACTAAGATTGAATACGTACTACTTGTGTAGATCCTATTATAGAGATAAACAATATAATGCGGAAAATAGAAAAACACAAGACACCAGAATTTTGTTAACGAGGAAAACTGCAACTGCAGAAAAACCGGGGACCTCGTCCAGATGTGAACACCGAACTGTATTAAGCCACTACAGACACTAGCGTACTATCAGAACTTCGTACTGGAATGTAATTGAGATCGAATTCACCAACACAACAATTCAGTTATTGTCGCGCTCCTTACTTCTCTTGAACCCCACAGGAGCAATTGTTCCCTTAGATGACGTCCTTTACAGCCTAAGAGTTTCTTCAACCTAAGTGAAGACTTTGATACAAATCTTCCTCTAATAGATAATCCTATATGATTTCTGTTTAGATCGTGAGATCAAGGTGAGAAAATCTGTTTGTAGTAGCAAAGCTAGCAAACCTCAAAATCCGGTACTTATGACTCCCGAAGAGAAGCCTAGATTATTATTCACTTCACAAAAACAATCTTAGACGAGTTCAATTAAGAATCGTTATCAGACATCTATCTTGTGGAATCACAAAGTCTAAGACGAAGAAACTCTGTGATTACTATCTATTTCGCCTTAAAGAGATTACGAAAACCTCGATAACATAAAAGCAAGATCAGGATACACGAACTATCAAGGTAAAAATAATCGTATCTGACTTCACGAATCCCTAAGTGAGGTATTTAAGTCGTTTACCTAATTATGCTTCTCAGAGGAAACCTAGGTTAATAGAGGCCGACTCTAGCATACAACTAGGAAACACGAAAGTGTTAGGGGTTGAAGTTCCAAGTTGTTTGATCCTCTTTATTTAATGACTTTCAAGATCGAAGGTTGCTTAAGATTCAAGCTAAGATAGCTTGGTAACCAAGAAAACACTTTTCACCCTTAGATGAAATTCGACTTGAAATCACATAGAAGAATATACAATATGGTCAGCCGTAGCCGAACCGTGCATAATGATAGTTCATGGTTAGCCGTAACTTTCCATTTGAACCATAAGCTTAGTCGTATTCATTCAACACTTTAGTGTTCAAACATGTCTTAGAGGTGTTTTCGAGAGTCAATCAAATGCCAAACGTATTGTAGAAATAGTTTGAATGTATATGAAAATATTCAGCAGGGTAAATACGTGTACTGAATCCAGTTCGTGACCACAGACTGCCAGGGTACGTGTACCGGGTATGTGCACCCTTAATGTAATTCTCGGACAGACTATTTAGGTATACATACTGGGTATTGTACCGTAAGTCAGTTTCCGAACTCAGGCTGTTTTGGTATGCATACTGAGTACGTGTACCATAGGCCAAATCACGAACTCATGCTATTTTAGTATGCATACCGGGTATGTGTACCAAGAGCCGATACCTAACTTTACTTTACTCCATGTAAAGTAAACTTAGGTATATATTCAATCCGAACATATTTATTATTACCCTTTGTACTATGTAATACTACACAACATTATGATATGTTTTCTCCCCCTTAGTTAATGCTTTACTCTTTTTTTAGATATATACTTTCAGTACATACATCCTTTCTCAGTGATTATAAATCACTGTATATCCCCCCCCCCCCCATTTTGTCACAAAAATGACAAAGAAACGATAAAATACATAAGCAATCCAAAAGGATCTTACAAGTTCATAAAAACTTGATACAACCTATAGGAGTTAAGCACAAAGGTTCAACATACCACTTTTGATAAGCGTCACTAAAACCGAAACTACCAGGTAATTTTTTTTAGCCTCTTACCAAGGAAACAATTACCCGGAGTAATTTTTCCTCTAATTTGATAAGTTAAACTAAGATCAGAACTAAATTAGTTACTTATCAGGATCCAATTATTCAGAAATAGCTGTACCTTATTTTGGTTAAGTCTAAACTAGGTTAGATAACTAGTTTTCTTATCAAGGACCGATTAGACTTGAATAATCGTACCTTTTTCTGATAATCCTAAACTAAAATCAGAATTAACTTAGTTTTCTTATTAGGAATCAATGGACTAAAGCAATTGAACCTCCTTTAGTTAAGGAAAAAACAAAAGTCAAAATAGATTTAGCTTTTCTTAACCGGGAACAATTGTATGATATCAATTGTACCGTATTTCAAATTAGCTTTTCTTAACAGGAAAACGATTACCTAAACAAAAAATCGTTACCTTACTTTTGATATGACAAACTAAGATTAGAACCGATCAAGTTTTCAGATCAAGAAAAAAATTATCAAAATAATTCTTTCCTCGGTTTCCACAATCACTCTCCCTATAAAGATATGATGTTTAAGCACCAGTTTAATATAGAACTCTCCCCTTGTATTTGTCATTCCTTTCAAGAAAAAGAACAATAAAAAGAGATAATCTTTACCAGAGAAAGGTCAACAAAATCTTAGTTATTACGTACCAAGTAAAAAGCTAAAACCGAAACTCATATGTATACTAAATACAAAACTTATGAAACATATATAAATTGATAATAGTATAATCATGACTTCTCACATGAGTTTAATCAATATCTATTTATGATTATTTGATAAAGCAACCTAATAGGTTAGATCCAAAATATGCAAAATCAAAAAGTCACAAACTCATAAGAGATAATCAATATGAGATAAATACATTAAGGTTAATAAAAACCAAAAGTAATTCTCATCAACCGAAAGAAACAAAAAGATATTAAATCAGAACAAACAATGCAATCTTAACTATCAAAGAACGACACAAAGGATTTAAAATAAAAACTTAATCATTCATTTATTGATAGTTCATTAGATAGCCAATTTATAAAGATGGAATTCAATATATAGCGTATCGTATATTTTCGTGAGTCCTCAAGGGAGTGTTGATGACATCACTGTCAAGCTCAAGATTCAGATTCTTCCAAGCATATTCCTTTTCAGTTGTAAGATTTTTTATCTCAAGCAGTTGAGCTTGAAGATCGATAAGCATTTCCTTTGAATCCTTGAGTATATGTTCATGATGCTTGATGCTTTTTTTGACAGAGAAGATCTGTTTTCTAAGAGAATCTTGCTGAATCTTAAGTTGTTGATCATCTTTTGTTTCATTCATGATTGATTCATAGTCTACATATGAAAATAGTGCTAAATCATCAGTAGATGACAAAATCTCCTTCACCGGTTTCTCCATTCGATGTGACCTCTATTAGGACAAAAAAAGAGTACATATACCGAAAATAGGAGAAAATAAGGAACAATATATTTTGTTTACGGAAACAGAATATAACCGAATCTTAAAAAGATTTTATTCCCCAAAGATGTGAAAGACATAGCACTAATCAAGAATTGATCATGAATATTTCTTACCTTGTTTTATGAACAGATCTCCAAATCCTGCCCATATTTATGCTTCCTCACAACATGAATTGGGAAACAAGTGAGGATGCATTTTTCCAACACAATCAAGCTGTGTTGGGGTGAGAGTTAATCTCACCACAGGTGACTGAAACAACCTGAGGATGATCAATGAACACACTGGCTTGTGTACTCAACTTGTTTTGTTCCTTAATTTTGATCTTACCGGATCCTGCAATTTCTTCTCTTGGTTTGCTAAATTCATTTAGATCTGACTCCATCTTTTTCATGCTCCTCTGGAGTTTCTTTATGAATTTGTTATTCCGTTTCGAATCCCAACATAAATTGACAGTGTGGCCATTTCTCCCACAAAAGGAACATAACATGAGATCTGGATCTTTCTGAGCATTTACAATAGACAACGTAACATCTTTGTTGTTAATACTTTCTGACAGAGCAACTTTTGCAGGAATAAACTTATTGTTCCCGGTACAGGTGTTTCCAGTATACCTAATACCACACATGTTCCCAAAAGACTTTTGTCCAAATAGCATAGCCGAGACTATGCTAGAACTCCCTGAGAGACGTTGTAAGTCACCTTTTAAGATGTCAATCTCTCTGCCTTTTAGAACAATTGTGTTGGAAAGTTTTTCCTGCTCATTCTTGGCCTCTTGAGTTTTATTAGACAAAGACTTTCTTAAATTGTCAAGTTCCCTTTTTAATTTTAGATTATCTTTGCTGATTTCATCAAGATTAGCTAGACAGTCTTTGAGAAGTTTATCAGACTCTTCCATGTGACAACTGCTAGATTCAGCAAAGAATGCATCACAATCTGATGCTCCTTCATAGGTTTTCTCCTCAGGAGATCATCAAGGGTAGTGTGATATGCTCTGTTCTCTTTATAGGATCTTTTGCTGGGACAGTTTTTGGCCATGTGCCCATAACCACGACATTTGAAGCATTGGATTTCTGCATCATCTTCGGACACAACTTCTTTCTTGGATGAAGAAAAAGATTGTCTGGATGATGACTTGTTAAGGATTTGTTTGTCTCTCATTTTTCTTAGAAGATCTTTAACACGTTGTTAGAAGTGCAATTGTTAAATCAAGCTCATCTTCAACAAGTGACTTATCTTTTTACAACATTCCTCAGCCCAATTTATACTAACTTTTTCCGAAGCTTGATTAGTATTATTTGATGCTTCAAATGCAACATTCTTGTCCTCGCGATCAAAAGATCTTTAACTTTCTAACAACGGAGCTTCGAGAAAGTGCTGAAAGATCATTGGTTTCCATAATAGCATGTTTCTTGGACTTATATCTAGATGGCAACGACCTGAGAATCTTGCACACTACATCTTTTTCAGAAATGGTCTTTCCTAGCGAGAAAAAAGCATTGACAATATCAGAGAGTTTTACATGAAACTCCTCAAAAGAATCGTTATCATCCATACGAAGGTTTTCCCAATAAGAAGTGAGAGTTTGAAGTCTAGCTTCTTTTTTTTGATGTGTTACCTTCGGATACAGTCTCAAGATTATTCCAAGCTTCCTTGGAAGTTTAAAAGGTAGAGACATGATGTCGAAGATCTCGGCTTACTGCATATATTATAACATCCAAACCATCTGAGTTCTGCTTGGTGAGGGCCTTTTCTTCACTTGAGTACAAGATAAAGCGTTTAAACGATCAGTTGCCGAATTTTTTACTTTTGGACGTTTATATCCATCAACGACTAATAGCCAAACATTAAAATCGCGTGATTGAAGAAAAGATCTCATAGCTTATTTCCACCACAGATAGTTAATTCCATCAAATCTTGGCGGTACGTTAACAGAACTCGATTCCGAATTCATTATCTTATAGGTTGATCGCACCAAACACAGATTGTTAGATCTTTTCATGTTTGCTTGCTCTGATACCAATTAAAATGACAAGGGTACCCAAGTACACCAAATATTTTTGATTCACAACCTATTCAAGACCCACCTTAACTAATCTTCTTTAATCAACAATCACTAAAAGATTATTTCAACAAGGTGTCCACTTGGAACAGGGTTAGTCCGGACTGGGATAACAGAGTGAGATTAGACCAACTGACGAATCAGTACACACCTTGAGAACTTTCCAAAATAGCAAACCAATATTCCGGAATTCACACAAACCATAAAGAATACGTGAAACCGGAAGTATAACTTTGCTATGAGGATCGGTCCTTCTATAGATCCCCAATAAGGATCGGTCCTGCTATAGATCCCTAATAGGAACCATATCACCAATCTCATTGATTCCTTTCAACTACGACACGAGTTACGCAAGCCTACTTCCTTAAATTCATGTAGTTAAACATAGTTTTCTAGGTATGGAATCAATCCTAAGTTCATTACACAATCTAGTAACAAGTTACAAAGATAGTGTCTATGTCACAGTTACGAAATTCCGAAGATAAGCGTTATATTTCGTAATTCAATATACCAATAGTTGTAATACAAATTTAATATTCTTCCTTGGCACTTTAATCATAATAATATGATCAAGTCTCTAATACTAGAGTTTCATATATATATAACTTCGCATGTTATGCTTTCAATTTAAACGACTTGAAAATAATGTAGGTAGAAATGGAAACAAGTCAAGTCTTGTATTACTAACCTCGAGCAGAAGGATGACGTGTTCGTTGATATCGATACGTCTTCATATCTTCCAGGTTCTTCAGAGTAATACTTGTATGTCTCAAAAATTTTAGACTTCCTAGTTTAACCTAACAAAGTTGACTTTAGTCATCTAATCAAACGATTTTGAGTTTTGAAACTAAAATATGACAACCAACCTTGAAATACCAAAGCTTGGCGAGTTAAACCGAGCAATACTAACAAAGTGACAAAAGCATTGAGAAAGAAATAGAATGGTTGTTTAGTAAGACATGAGTTTCACAGTTACTTTCTACACATACTGTTTACGCACATGATAATTGTAACGACAGATAATTTTGAAAACTAAGAATGAGATTAGTGTGGTATATTTTTTACATACGGTACTCATCCCACAACCACCATCAAGGCCTTCAAAGTAGAGAGGTTGCATATCTATGTTTTGTCGTATATGGATGGTATTCGACTTAAAATGAACTGGATATAATTTTAATGATTTTAAAGAGTCCTCACCTGATCATTCAGTGGACATGAAGTCCTATTTGCAAACTTACAACAACAACCAAAAGATTCGGGAGACATCCATATTTAGAAGTCATCAAGTCATTAAGCTGTTGGATCAACAATGCAAGTTGATTTTGGTACTATTAATGCTCTTGAACTTTGCCACATTTCCATTGTCAAACACTCAGAGCATCTACGATAAAAAATCTGCTAGCTTGTTACTTATAATATTTTTTGCAATTAATAATTATTATAAAAATGGTATATGCAGTCAACAGTCATATATATCGGAGAACTATTAAAAATCGTGTGGGATTTCAATCCACGTGTGAGATTATGTGGCGCGGTTCAAACACATTTAGTACTAAGGGCATCCACAATCATACGATTATACCCATCGATTAAAGATCAAATTTCTGGATCAAAAACAGCGGTGAATGATCAGGCGAGGTCGTAGAGTACCGTTTGTGGGTAAGCGAAGCACCACGATATCGCTTGGAAAGACGGACGAGATACTAATACTTCGCCTGGTACAAACGGGATTGTGGCTTACCGCCTGCGAAACAAACATACAGGCGAAATCTCAACACCTCGCCCACTCCCCAAGCGATATCTAAGTATCACGCTTGTACAAGCGAAGTTCCAGAATAGCGTCTGTGAATTGTGCGAAGTAATCGTGTGAAAAATAATCCGGGCGAAATGTTGTAGTACCGGTTAAACAGAAGCGAGAGACTAGAGTTTCGCCTACTAAGCGTGCGAAGGATGTGTGTGGGGAAATAGACGGGCGAGATGCTGGACTCCCGCTGTGATGTAGGCGAGATTCCAAGCTCTCGCCTGTCTATTTCACCGTTTTAAAACCCTAAAAACTCTTATTTTTTTGTTTCATCTTCACCTCGCCCTCTCCCACACCCCCATTTTTCCAACACATCGATCCTTTGATGAGAACCCAAAGCTTCGTTTCTCATTTTCATACTTCGCTCAAACATATTCCAAGCGAAATCAAGGTATATCTTCTACAAACCAAAATTGAATTTACTTGTTTTAATTTGATATGCAATTTAGATGATTTTGTGGTTAAATTAGTTGTATATGTTGTTTAATTACCATATTATAAACCCATTATTGAATTATGAATTTGTGTTCTAATTATAAAATTGGGAATTTATTTAGGGTTTTTGTGCATGTTATCAATTAGGTTTCAAAATTTGTTCCCTTTGTTAAATTGAACATACAATACGATATTGTTGTAGCTTAATTTTAGTGGGTTTGTGTTTAATTTTTGATTGAGTATAGTATGTTGTGTAGAAACCAAAGGAATTAATTTTGATTTAATTTTGAAAATAATGTGTATGGATATATTTGAAATTGTGTATTTTTTCATAGGGTTTATGATAAATATTATAAATTGGGTATACTCTTATTGATGATTATTTGTTGTTGCCTGTATATAATTTATTAATTGGTTGTTTAAATTTAATTGAGTTGTGGTTAAATTGTCGATATGTATCGAATTGCTATTTTATGTAGATTTGGAAGATGAATTTCGATGATATGTATCGAATAGTAAGAGTGCCAGGACATCCACATGGGTTGAGTCAGCTCATCAGGATAGAACCTGAAGATGGTGGAGTAGTTGATCCAACAAGGGGGGTTGATTTGGGGGAAAGGGTAGTTCAACCATCAGTGGTTGACAATCGAATGTCAGCTATAAAGGATAGAACCGATTTGTTGGTTAGGAGACTGACTCGCTCGATTGAGTCTATGGAGGTGATGAGCATAGAAGAACAACAAAGAGTTCGAATAGTGCTACAAGAGATAACAACCCTTTGTTCTGGTGAAAATTAAGATCGCTAGAACGAACTGAATTTGCTAGTTATGGTGTTGAACTTTATGGTGTGTCCCTTTATCTTTCAAAGTGTTGAACTTTATGGTGTTAAACCTTTTTAGTTCTTTTAATTTATTTATGAATTTTAACTTCTACGGATACCAAATGTAGTTGGCAAGTTATTTATCAATTCATCTCAATGCCTTGTCAAGTAAAATAAAATATCTCTGACAAATTGAGTAGAAAATCTTTGAATTATTAACTAGTCGTTGTATTGTCAATTCAGTGTATAGTCATTTCATCGCAATGGCTTGTCAAGGGAAAGCAAAATATCTCTGACAAAGTTAAAATTCAATCTTTGAATTATTATGTAGTCAGTCTATTATCATTTCATCGCAATGCCTTGTCAAGGGAAAGCAAAATATTTCTGACAAAGTTAAATATTATTAATATTATTTAGTTAGTCTATTGTGATTTCATCTCATGTTATAAATTGCTAGACATCTCATGTTTAATTTTAGTGGGTTTATGTTTAATTTTTGGTTGAATGTAGTATGTTGTGTAGAAATTAAAGGAATTAATTTTGATTTAATTTAAAAACAAATGTGTATGGTAGTATTTGCAATTGGGTAATTTGAATGAGATTGGTTATAATTGGTGAGATTGTTGTATTTTGATAATGATGTATGTATTTTTCGAATGTTTGATGTATAATTCTTGGTACAAATGTGTACGGAAATAGACAATTACATACAAGTTTAGTTGGTGTTAAATTAATTTTAATTGTTTATGCATTGTGGCGATTTACTGAATATATTGACAATGTTCTATTATTTGTTTGGACAGATGTCTAGCAATGTTGTTTCGAGATGGGTTGGTAGAAAGAAGAAAAGCAAAAAAGCTAAAATCGCAGAGGATTCTGAACCTGAATCCATGGTCCCCGAGTCGGTAGATGTTCCGGGGTTGGAACACTATAACGTTGTCGAAGATACGGAGGAACACGTTTCGACAAATATTACATATTCCTCCGACGCCAACTTCAGGTTTGACCATCGTGGCTCTCTCAAATCAGTTATACAGATGTACAGAAAATCACTAAGGAGTGTAATAGGGTCCAATATATAATAGAAAGGGGAGGTTGGGGAAGATTACTATCCCTACCTTTAGTAGATTCATCCCACGCTCTTATTGATTATATTGTCGAGCGGTTTTGGGATACTACAAACACATTTAACTTTTGTTTTGGAGAGCTTGGGTTCACTCCCCTCGATTGGGTTATGTTGACCGGGCTTAGTATCGGTGTCGGGAGATCTATTCCTTATGAGCCAGCTAAGTACAAATTTGAGTTTGTTCGTGACAATATCTTTCCTGAACTGAAAGATAATGCGGTATGCAAAAGAGAAGGTGTTCCCCAACAGTGGGTTTCGGATGCCATCACTCTCAAGTTTTTGACCACCTATTTTGATAAAGATACATTGCACGCGGCGAACGATGATAGTGTTCTTGCTGATAGAGTAGCGAAGGCGTTCTATATGTATGTTCTGGGGAATTTCTTTTTCCCAAATGCAAAAACCTACATTGATGCAGGATGGTTGGCTGCCTTTGATAATCTAAATGAAGTTGATCAGTACGACTGGGGTGGTCCTGTATTTTCAAAATTGTATTCGGGTCTTGCCACGGCTTCTAGGGGGACAAAAATCAGTATCCGGGCCGTTCCAAATTTTGGAGGTAATTTATTTAACGTTATTCAAAATTCATTTTCTTAAAATTTAATTGTTATGTTGTTAAATCATTTTGAAAAAAAAATTGTTGTAGTTTTGGGGATACGAATATCTGGGGATATGTCGTCCAAATATCCCTTCGGCTGAAAGTGAACATGAATGGCCTAGATGTCGTAGGTGGGTCGCCTCCCGGAAGAAGGGTGTTGACATAGTGAAGACAAGGACTAAACTGAACCAGTTATCCGTAGACGCCGTGACGTGCCAACCATGGCTTACTGCAGTTAACTACATACCAGAAGATATTGGCCGCAAAGCAATAGAACTTTCTGGAAAAAGAATAACATTCACCTGGCTGGGCACTGTATGTTTCCTAGTCCTTTTCTCATACTCCTTTTTTTTCCAACTCGTACTGTTGTGAATGGGTAGGTATTTATTTATTATCATTTTTTGGATAAAACACAATATGTATCTCGGAGATCGTTATTGGAGGCAGAACAACCCAACTTGGGGTATTCCTGCAAACCCCCCTGCTTGCATTTCCAACTTCGTCGACGACGAGATTGAGGACATGACAGCAATTTCTCACGTCAATGCTAGTGAATACGTACGTGTCGTGGAGTACGATGTTTATTATGAATATTGGAGACATGTTACCAACCTCTACAAATATGTCGTGCAAGTTGATTGGGAAGTTGAAACGTATGGCTATGCAGGTGACCGTATCAAACACAACATCCCACGGCCTCGTGACAATGTGCCCATTCCTCCCCCCCAACAACTACCATATGTAAGTTTTTAACAAAGTTTTGAAAAATTGAATACAGATTACACATTTATGCTTCTTTGGTTATTCTAAATTATTTTCATCCCAGGTGGCGGCTTATGATTTAGTGCAAGAGTTTGCAGATTTTATGCAAGAGTTGCGTGATTTTACCTTAGCTGAAACTAAGGATCGGATGGACTACTTGATTCGCAAAGAAGTTGAGTTCAACAATTTTCGGAGTCAGACAGCCGCTCAAATTAGCCTCCTACAAGATCAAAATACGTTGTTGACCAGACAACTTACCCAATTTCGTGCAGAACAACCTCTTGGATTTGCCTCATATGCTATGACCACACCTACGGGATCTTCATCAACAGTTCGACCAACGCAGAACGTCAGACCATCTTTCCCGCCATTTATTCCACCAAGATCAAACTCCGGTTAAACAAAAAATTAAAATTTCGAATGACGGTTAAAAGAACGTGTTCGGTTATTTTTATTGTTAATTTACGGTTATATGAAATGTTATTTTTTAGTACGCCGTTTATGTAGTATGATAATTTTACAGCTCATTACGAAATTTAAATGACCGTTTTATTACCGTTATGTTACCCTTATGTTACCGTTTTATTACCGTTTTTTTGTCCTTGCATAACGGCTATTTTTTTTTTCTTATACTACTATAAATAACATTCAATAGCTACACAACTCATTTCATTATTCCCACATTTTATTTTTCAATGTCGGTTACGAAAATTTTACCCTTAATGCAACCAATTTTACTTTAGATGAAGATTTATCCATATGTCGAAACATAGTATTACATTATCCAGCAAGGGGTCAGGAACGTGATATCAATGGTTGTATGACCATGGAATGGTTGGAACACACACATGCAAACTTTTGCAATGAAACCGGTAATCCCAACAACCGAAACAGAGCAGGCCTTTTTTGTCGATATGTGAAAATTACTAAGGAAGTATTAGAATTTTCTTCTTTAACTGCTCGGGTCAATGAATTTCGTCTTAGGAATGAAGCTGATGATGAAGTTGTTGCTCGATCACCACAGGAATGGACAAGATGGAAACGAAGTGATTTCTGGATGAATGTGGAATCCGGACGTGTTAGCGTATATAATGAAAACTGTCATTATTCTACATAATATGATAGTGGAGGATGAACGTATTCCCGGTGATTGGCCGCATGACTATGAGCAACGCAGCCACGGTGCTCCAGTTGTTATTTCAAGGGACAACACTGCTCAACTTTCTAGAATGGTGAAGGACCAACGCAGACGTGCAGTATTCGATAAACAAACTGGGGTTCGTTTGAGAAATGACCTGATCGAACATATATGGTCATCTGTTGGGGAAGAGTGAACTTTTATATGGGCTTTGGGGGTAAACGTGTTGTTAGTGGACCCGTGGTTAAAGCGAGAGTTATCTTATCTTTACTTATTAGTCGCGTTATATTTTAATTGTTCTTCGAGTCTAGCTAGTATTAGAATTAATTTTAAAAAATAATTCTAAATTAAAATTTTAATTTAAATTAGGAGTCGTTAAAAACATAAAAATCTATTGGTTAAAAAATATACTGAAAATTCTAAATAAATTGATCAAAATTAAAACTCAATATGACAATGGTAAATAATAATCCGGACGTTATGATTGGTTTAATCTTTTCCTCAAAATTTCTCCCTTCCTCAGTTCGATGTACTGTCTTGATACATCATCCATTTGGGAGATATCCATCGTCATTATACGGAATTCCTCTTTTGCTTCTTGCCTAGCTTCTATTGCCGCAAACTTTGCATTTGAATCAGCTAATTTAGCTTCAAACTTTGCTTTATCATTAGCTAATTTTGCTGCAAACTCAGCTTCTCTTTGTGCCATCTTCATATCTATTTGTTCGGTACATTTGGTTGAAGCTTTGTTGCTCTATATAAATATTTTGCATCATTTCATGTTGTTCAGCAAATTTTGCTTTCCCTTTTGTCTTCTGTCGTTTCGCCTCTTTTTTCCCCATTGGACGGATTAATGTGTTGGGGATATCTCCAAGGTCTTCATAGGCGCTGGGACCATCAAGGCTTAAGTCTGGTGTGTCCTGTACGTCCTGAGATTCGTTGTCGTAATCAGACTCTCCTTGTGATGAATCGAAAACAGATGTCGACCTTCTGGAATATTTAATATTATCTAACATAACTGTGTAGCAATCTTCATGTTTAAAACTTCGACTAGTTGCTTCCTTGAAAAGCCTACGTACTTCTGCGAACTGGTGTTTCAATTCAATGTTGTTAAAGGATATACAATCATATAGATTAATGTAATAAACATAATTAAACGAGTTGTTACCTTATTTTCGGGGGCCCATCCAGTATGATGTTCCCTTTCGACTTCAGCCTCCTTTGCAGACATAAGCGCCACATCCTTACTTATAATTTGAAATCGTTTCTGAAGGGAGGTCCAACTACGTTCTGGCATAGAAGGTATAGCTTCTTTCATCCGACATAGTATACGTGACCATAATTTATCTTCACATTGATTAGTACCAATGCTACAATCTTGAGAAATAGACAAATGAATCGTACACATCGTAACATCTTCAAAAGACGAAAAATTTGGACCTCGTGGTTTTGATGGCTCCATTTTACTAATCGATTTCAAAACTTATGAAATAAGAACCAACTTTAGAATTTTCAACTACACAATGTATGAGTTTAGTAAAATGCCACTGGTTTAGTATCCCATATATATAGGGTAAATATATAGCCGTTAAACTGCCAACGGTAACATATCAACGGAAACAAACATATTAACGGTCACACCTGAGTGAGGCCTTGGGGTCTCGCCCAACTCCAAGAGAAGCCTTGGAGTCTCGCCCAACTCCAAGCAAAGCTTTGGAGCCTCGCCCAGGTCCAAGCGGTTCCTTGTAGTGCCGCCCAACTTCAAGCGACTCGGTAGCATCTCGCCCGTGTTCGGAAATTTTAGGCGAAGTCTCTACTATTCGCTTATGAGTTAGCGAGCTTCTGGTTACTCGTCTGGTGGAGCGAAAGTTTAGCATAACGCCTGAGCTGGCGAAATGTCAACTCTTCGCCCGTGTTTTTAAGCGAGATGCTTGCCATTCGTCTGTTCACAAGCGAGAGGTTACAATTTCGCTCGACTATAATTTTTAGTCGACGATCAGCGACTTCTTTTAATCCTGAACAATGATTTTCAACGATTATAACCCAAATATAATCGCACGGCTGTGGCTGTTTTTCACCGATCATCGATCAAATGTAATCTTTGATCGTCAATTTGATCGATGATTGGAGATGCTCTAACGGAATGGGTTGGAGATCCAACAGTAAGAAACTACTAAAGGAAAGTTTTGTTGACCATACTGACATCCCAAAAAAAAATTGGGCTTAGTAGAATTTGCAGAACATTATTATAACTGATTACACGGAACTATAAAGTTATAATAAGTTATCGAGGACTAATAGATAATATTATAATATTGTTCGGTTGAACCCGCCAAGCGTTGGTATGTCAAGGTTAATTATTATATTTTAATATTAAAGCTTAAATTCGCTTGATTAGATTACTAGATTCAACTTCGTTAGGTTAGACTAGGGAGTCTAGAAATGTTGAGACATACAAGTATTATTCTGAAGACATGGAGAATCCGAAGACGTATCGACAACAACGAACACATCATCCTTCGACTTGAGGTTAGTAATACAAGACTTGACTTGTTTCCATTTCTGTCTACGTTGCTCTCAAGTCGTTTAGATTGAAAACATAACATGCGAAGTTATATACATGATACTCTAGTATTAGAGACTTAATCATTACTTTATGATCAAAGTGTCAAGGAAGAATATACAAGTTGTTTTACAACTATTGGTATATTGAATTACGAAGTATAACATTTATCTTTTGAACTTCGTAACTGCGACATAGACATAATCTTTGTAACTTATTACTAGATTGTGTGTTGAACTTATGATTGATTTCATGCCTAGGAAGCTATGTTAAACTACATGAGTTTAAGGAAGTAAACATACGAAACTTGTTTCATAGTTGAAAGAAATCAATTGGATTGGTGGTCCGATCCCTGTTGGGGATCTCTAGCAGAACCGATCCTTATGCATAGGGGATCTATAGCAGAACGTATCTCTATTGGAGATCTCTAGCAGAACCGACCCCTACCTATTAGGGATCTTTAGTAGAAATGATCCCCATAAAAAAACCGATTTCTAATATCACGTATACTTTAGGGTTTGTGTGACTTTGGGAGTTGGGTTTGCAAAATAGGAAAGTTCAAGATGTCAACATAGTGAGTAATTTGAAAATGTGTTAAAATCTTATTTTATATTGTTCAGAGATATTCCTTGATATGCAAGGTGAGATCCCAAACCGAAATGTTTGAGAATCTTATAGTAAGATTTTTTGATTTATATGTTTTGTTTTCCATCAAATAAAGCATATCTCTGAACGCTATATTAGTAAATTATACTTGTATATCAGATAAAATTAGGTTATCATTTATGAGGGATATAGGTAGTACAGTTGGATATTAGTAAGAATCAGACAAAACCGAAAAATAGAGTATATTGCATATGTTTTAGATATTTTTGGTTATGGAAATTCCTTGGTGTCCAAACTACCTTGGTCTATAAATAGTGAAGTTTGTTCTTCTTACAAACTTATCCTGAGGCAGACACTTCATTTAATAGTCACTGCTGTAGCCGACTAATAGTATTACTTGTAATACTATACTGGAGAAGAGAGTAACCTAATTAGGCAAAATCTCTTACGTCCGCTAGTTTAAAGACTTCTGTGGGATCAAGAATCGTCTAGATAGTACCGTTGGTGGGAAACTAGTATTTGTATTTTTTTATTGACTAAAAGTGGTTCAACCTTGAAAGCAACTAGTTTGATTATTCTTGAGAGCCTTCTCTTCTGACACAAATTCACTCAAACAAGATCAAGGATCGACATAGTTCAGATATTCTTTTGATATGAAAATAGGGTTGTGATCATCCATTGTTAACAAACTTTATTCTGTGCGTGATCTATCATAAGGGAATCAAGTTTGTTTATGCAGGTACTTTGAAGACATTGAAGATTTAAAAACAAGAAGATTTCTGATTGGTTTCTAATCTTTAATATTATACTTCGTGCACACACTTGATCGGCTTGGATCCGACTTAGCTTGTTTATCTTTGATAGACGATTTGCTAGTCGGATATCGATCAACATCTCTTTATAGTTCTCTTTGAGATCTATTTAGATTGATTGCAAATCTAGATCTGATTATCTTGATAATCTAGATCTGGATTGATCTTACAACAAAGGAATTTAATAGATTAAACGGAAGAGCCTTTGATGAAATTAATATAAATCTCTGATTAACTTCTTTAGATAGGAAGAGTGGTTACCGAACAGTTTTTTCCTTTGTTGTTTCGAAAGACGACCCAAAGGAGTTGAGTGCTTGAAGTCTTCACAGAGGCTGAAGCAACTTAAGATAGTGTACTATATCTTAGGATTCACGTGCGTTGGCCAAAATTGGTTGTAGCCACAGTGATACTGAGGGAACTAGGGGTAGTTTACTTGGTCTCAACGATATGAAGTTGGTAGTAGTCTTTGTATAGCGGCTTAATTATGAGATTATTCAAAACTGAATTTGGTCCCGGGGTTTTTCTAAAAAATTGTAGTTTTCCATGTTAACAAAATCTTGTGTTGTGCCTTTACTTTATTTCCGCATTATAATTATTCTTTTATAGTTATAATTAAAGTAATAACACTTGTATATTAATCAAAACACTTGGGTTGATCTCTATAGTTGGTTCAGTTCTGAACTTATACTATATACCAAGTGTACACCTTGTGGTTGCTATCTTCTTGACAGTTTCTGTCTATAGTAGATCACGCAAGGTGTGTGTCATATAGGTTGATATGGAAAAGATTGTGGTGAACTGGGTACCCTCGTCATTTCAATTAGTATCAGAGTGAGCAAACACGAAAAGATCTAATAATCTTTGTTTGGTGCGATCCAACCTATAGGACATGAATTCAGAATAGAGTTCAGTTAACGTACCGTATAGATTTGATGGCTCTAACTATCTGTGGTGGAAGTCTGCTATGAGATCTTTTTTTCAATCACGCGATTTTGATACTTGGCTATTAGTCGTTGATGGGTATGAACGACCGAAAGTGGAAAATTCGAAAATTGAGTTTAAACGCTTAGCTGCATACTCAAGTGAAGAAAAGCTTCTCGCCAAGCAGAATTCAGATGGTTCGAATGCCATAATACACGTAGTAAGCCAAGATTTTCAGCATCACGTCTCCACGTGTCAAACTCCCAAGGAAGCTTGGGATAATCTTGAGACTGTATTTGAAGGTAACACATCATAAAAGGAAGCTAGACTTCAAACCCTCACTTCTGATTAGGAAAACCTTCGTATGGATGTTAACGATACATTTGAAGAGGTTTATGTTAAACTCTCTGAGATTGTCAATGCCTCTTTCTTGCTTCGAAAAACTATTTCTGAAAAAGATATGATATGCAAGATTCTCAGATCATTACCATCTATATACGAGTCTAAGAAATATCCCATCATTGAAGCCAGTGATCTTTCATCTCTCTCAAGAAAAAGACTTGTTGGAAAACTAAAGATCTTTGATTAGGAATTTATGTCTAATAAAGAGAAAGGCACATAAATAGCATTCAAAGCCAGTTTAAGTCCATTGACTTCAAGTCCTGAAAATTCCGTAGATCAAGTGGCTATAGATCCAATGGTAAATAAAACAAACACCGAAACAACCAGAAGAACTCACAGGTGGAATAACAGTACTGGAAGATTTTCCAATTGTAAACAACAAACACAATTAACTAAAAAAAAATCACTTCTGATATAGTGAAATTCAGCAAAGTATATTTGCGGATGGATGTTCAAACCGTTCACTAATGGATTAAATACGGATGTAATTTTTAAAAATCAACAGATTTTGGATTGGTATGGGTGCAGTGTTAAAAATCTATTGAACATCTATACCCACTAAGTTAAAGATATTTATGATATTTTTATAAAGTATGAGGTCAGTTTAATATTTTAATAATCACTATATAGGAAACTTATCTCCTCATCATTTTCTTTCATCAAACATTTAGGGCTTGAGATAGAGATGCAAATTCAAGTTTTTTTTTCCTTTTTTCTTAATTCGTTATTGTATTCAAGTGGTTTTTGTTAGTTTTTTTTTTTTTTAATTTCAAGTTTTAATTATAAAACAAGTTTATTGGATTATTCGTATCCAATCCATTTATCCGTGTATCCATTGGATTTAAATCTGTTAGATACTGGATTAAATACGGATGTCAAATTTAAAATATATAATGAATTGGATTGGGTGCGGATGAAATAAAAACCGGTCTATACCAACATATACTCACCTATGTTTTGAATATGTGATTCGAATTCTCCATTCTACGATGATGTTTGATATGAGCCCATCACAGAGAAGCGAGAGAAAAGATATTTAAAATTCAGGTGGAAGTTTGATATGAGCCCATCATAGTGTTTTCTGAATCTTTATAGTGCTTCTTCTAACGAGGCATCCGTTGTTTTAATTTCAGAAACCAATAATTGACCATTACACTTGTCATTGTATTAATGGTGAAGATAACTAGACAAACAAAACAAAAGGATTGAAAGCCCATTGATACAGATGACACTCTTAATCATCAAAGCTTAAATGAATAGCTCAATTATCAAAGCATCTATGCATGAACAGACAACCGAGTCCAGCGGTAAATAAAATAAACAAACAACCAGAAAAAATCACGTGTACCAGAAGGTTTTCCATTTGTAATCAACAAACACAATTAATCGAAACAGAATCACTTGTAATAGAGTGAAATTCAGGAAAGCATTAACATATAATGGATGATTAGGCCTAGCTTTGCATGAGATCATTGTGATGACAAATAATAACCATTTCTCGCTTCTTGTTACAAACAAAATTATATATTACACGCATGCCAAATCCAGTACGTCATAAATCTTATAGTAGTGACCTGTTTTTCGCTGAGTTATGCAATTGTTACTTAGATCGTTCGACCAACAAATTGTATCAAACCGTAACTCTGCTAAGAATACATCACCAACTACCACTACAAACCAATCTTTTGACCTGACCTGACCTGACCTTCACGTTGAATATTTCTCTCCATTATTTTTTCCTTCTCCCGAGGACCCAAAGATTTCATTAGGGAATGATTGGATTCTCCCATTTGGGGTCTGGTTAAAAATGTCTAGAAAATTGAAAAGACTAAGTTACCTTTTCTGATATCACCAAAAGTCTACGTAGTTTATGTGAGGGTATTAAATCCCTAACTATATATATTTAAATATTAAAGGAGAAGTATCAGATTATAATAAAACAAGAAACACTGAAATAAAACTCTTAAAGAAATACAGAAACAAACATCTGAAATTATGATAAGTATTGAAACAGACATCTGAAACAGATAGCATCGTTGCATGATCGACACATAGGTTGCGGGAAAGCATGGCACACTGCACGAAATAGACAATTTCGTTGCATGACTGACACACAAGATGCAGGAAAGCCTGACAGAATAAAGGGAACTGACAAACATCGATGCATGATGGACACGTCTCGATTGTACAGGTTGCGGAACAAATGAAACTAAAGCATGACAAATCACTTTCAATAGCCACATGTCAGACATGCCATAATTCAAATAAGACCGCAACGTTCATCCAAATCCAGAAACAACAATTTGAGTATGAATCTGGAGAAGAGGTGCGGGATACCAAGCGAGAAACTAAGGGAAATACGAAGTACGCAAATCAAGTCTTGCAGAAAATAAAAATAAGTCTTGCGGGATACACTTCGTTCCAAAAACTGGATAAGAACTAATAGGTGGAAAGTTCGATTGGAGGGACCCATGAAATTTGCTATAAATACCAAACTCTCAAACAGAAAGAGGGACTGGAAAAATGGGAGAGAATTGGGCAAAAGGAATAGGATCAGAGCAAAAAGTTTAGGTATGAGACTTGAGTTAATTTCATAGTTCAATAGTTCTTTGATTAATTTGACTTTTATTATATAGCTTGATATCCTTCTGTAACATACAAACATGAATAAAAATGATCCAAATCTTTATCACCCGTGGATTTAGAAAATTTGATTGTCGAACCACGTTAAATCATTGTGTCGATACATGTTTCAATTTCTGATTCTGATTGTTGATATGTTTCAACTTCCTTATTTATGATTTGATCCGACTATGTTTCTGACTCTAATGGTTGTGATCCAAAGATTTAGATTTTTGGCCATCATAATTTGGCGCTAGAAACAGGGATAGGTGAAAGAATTTATTCTACCTGTCCAAATCTTCATTTTGGAAATCTTGAATTTTGTTATCTTATGAAACCCCATATTTCAATATTTTTAACCAGGAGTTCTTTTATCTTTAAGTGATATTTCAAAAATTTTACATATAGTTTTTCTCCAAACTTTTTAACTGATATCTATATGGATTTAACTATTATATTCATACACAATATTTCTTTAGTTCATACCTATCATTTATACTAATATTATCAATTAACTCAGGTGTTCTCTTAACCATGGGTTTTAAATATTTTGCTCATAAAACTTCCACCAAAATATTATGTTTTTTAACGGTTTTGGAAAAGAACTAGGCTTAAAATCATTAAATTTATGTGTCTCTGATTCAATTGATTGCATGAATTAAGTTTGTATTGCAGTTACCTAGTTTTGATTCTCGTCAAAACAGAAAAATAAGTTTTGAACTGGATTCTGAACTTGCTTCTCATTTGTTTGCAAAAATGATTTGATGAACTTATGAAAACTTGAGTTAAAATGGAAAGTTATCTAGCTTTTATGTGATATATCAAATTTTAGCTAGATGAATTCTATCAGTCAAAATTGTTTTATATACTACGAATGTTAAAACTCTATGAAATGCATATCTCATTATCTGAACTTTTGTTAGAACAACGACCAAGAAAATTCTACAACAACACTAGATCGAACAAAGAAGACATTATAATATTCCAAAAGAAATTACATAAATGGAGACAGTTGCAAATAAATCCGTACAAGAACAAGATGTTGAGATAATAAATCTGAGAAATCAAGCAATAGAGACTCTTCCAGAAAGAGAAGTAGTAGAGGAATCCCAATGACCACAACCCTTGGATGCTCAGGCAAACATTCCAGTAAATCAATCAACTAACCAACCACATGAAGAAGCATCACAGAACAGGGTTGACCCCATTAATCAATTACTTGAGGAATTGAATGAAATGCGCAAGGTTCAAAAAACTTATACAGAAAAAATTGCTCTCTTAACCCAAGAAAATCAGATGCTTAGAAATAAAGTCCAACAAGATGCGGAAGCATCTGTTACCAGGATATAGGGGCAAGAAGTAAGCTCAAACAGATCCGCAAAAAGTAAAGCAAGGATCAATAAAGATCAAAGAGTGATGGTAGTGGAACCCGCACATGGCACATATTTTCATTCAAAACAAAACAAGATAAATCAGCGGTATGAACCTTATAGACTAGATTTTGATGATTCAGAGCCGCAAAACAACAGATGGAAAAACTATTTTGAGGACATGGAACAAATGAAAGAAGAAATCAAAACTTTGAAAAATAAACAAGAGGGAGGACGACTTGAAGAAGTGCTAAAAGTGGCCAGTAGAACATCATTGGACTCGCACCTTGCACATGCGTCTATACCGCATAAATGCAATCTTCCCATCTTTGAATGTTATGATGGGACAAAGGATCCAGCGGCTCACTTAAAATACTACACCGCAATATGACCCGTTGGTAACAGAATGATACCATTATGTGTCGATATTTTCCTTCAAGTTTGAAAGGCTCAGCATTAACATGGTATGATAATTTACCGTAAGGCTCAATACATTCGTACGCACAATTGACCCGTAAATTTTTGGAAACATACATGTATAATATACCCGCAAACGCTAGGATGAACAAGTTATTTGCCCTTGCGTCTTGGACAGATGAAACTATCCGAGACTACACAGATCAATGGAAGGCGATCTGTTAAGCAATAGGAAATGTTAATCTAGAAATTTCTATTAATTGCTACAAATGGGGGATAGCCAACCGCATGAGCCCGCTCTTTGTAGATATTCATGGTCCGAAAACCGAAGGTGATCTCAGGGTGATTATTGAAAAATATGCAAAGTTGAAGGATATTGAAAAACAACATCCAAAAATAATTTCCCAACATCAGAGAGTTCCCAACAAGGAAAATTTTTTGGAACCATGACAAGTTTCGGAAAACGGGTTACGGGTGAAAATCCGTATATTGAGTTCAAGCGAGGTAGAGCGGATGAGGAAAAAAGGTTCAACTGGCAATTTGAGGATCGAGTTTTTACTAAACTCAATACCTCATATCCACAAATTCAAAATACAATCAAGAATAGGCAAGATTTTGAATGGCCATGGACAAAAGGAAAGCAACCATCACATTTACAGGGCTCAAAAGATTATTGTGAATATCATTGCTTTCATGGCCATCCTACAAGAAGATGCAAGAATTTAAAATTGCAAGTACAAAAATTAATTGATGCGGGAGAGTTTAAAGAATTTCTTTATTTACCAAATCCTCCACCAAGGCTCAATACAGGAAAAACTGTAAATATTCCACAGAATAACCAAACCATCAATATGATTTCTTATACCGAGTCAAGTCAATCATCTATGAACGCAACCATTGATAAGAAGTTGTGTAAAAGAGTTCACAGACATGAAGTTTTCAAGGTTGCGGGAAGAATCACAGAGACATGGGAGGAATGGATGGCCTCCCCATTAACTTTTTCAGCGGACGAAGTTGATCAGGAAATTGAAACACATGATGATCCGCTGGTGCTCACTTTACCAGTGTTTGGGTGGAATGTGAAAAAGATCTTCATGGATGGTGGAAGTTCACTTAATGTGTTATTTTATGACACATTCCAAAAAATGGTATTAAAGGACGATCAACTCACACCCTCTTGCTACACTATCTATGGGTTTAATGGGATAACATCAAAGCCAATAGGAGATATTTTACTTGATGTTATGGCAGGGCCAATAAGCACTTTAACTAAATTCAGTGTAGTAGAGGCACCATCTCCTTATAATGCAATCATTGGCAGACATTGGGTCCACTGATTGAAAGGAGTGACCGCAACATATCACCAATACTTATGATTCCCAACACTGCAAGGGGAGATGGAAATAAAGGGGGATCAGAATGTTGCAAGATCTTGCATCCTCGCAGAAACTCACATGAATGAGGAACGAGTTCAACATCAACAAAATAAAAAGAAATAACAAAAAATTAAAGCAAAAGAAGATGTAATAAATCAGTATTTGATTGAGACTGCGGGAAGAGGGACAGTAAATGAAACAAATGAAGACACTCCATCGGAGGGAAGCATGCCAAAAACTGACAGGGGCAGTATTCCAGAATAGAAATTAAAGGAAGCTCCCACACTTTTAGGAGCTCCCAAATCAACTTTCTCAGCAGTTGAAGAAACCAAGAATGTAAATATAGGAACGGAAGAAGCTCCGAAAATAATCAAGATTGGCACATTAATGGAATCAGTAAGGGAACATGATTTGGTCACTATACTTAGAGATTATGTGGATATTTTTGCATGGAAAATGGAAGATATGCCAGGCATTGATCCGAGTATCGTTCGTCATGACTTACATATACATCCGGGTACTACACCATTTCGACAGCGCATACGCAAAGTGGCGCATACTCATGGATGCGGGGTTTATTCGAGAGGTGCGGTACCCAACTTGGATATCCAACATGGTAATTGTACCAAAGAAGAATGGAGGAGTAAGGATTTGTATAGATTTCACCAATTTGAACAAGGCATGCCCAAAAGATAGATATCCGGTTCCTAGCATTGATCAACTAGTGGATGCAGTTGAAGGACATGAGGCTTTATCTTTCATGGATGGACATTCAGGGTATAATCAAATTGTTTTAGCTGAAGAAGATCAAGAACATACTGTATTTTTTACCCCGCATAGTTTATACTGTTATACCCGAATGTCGTTTGGACTAAGGAATGCGGGGCCAACCTACCAGCGACTGGTAGATGCAATCTTTTAACCATGGATAGGCTGCACTTTGGAAGTCTATGTAGATGATATGCTAATAAAAAGTAAACTTTCAAAGGATCATTTACAATACTTGAGAGAAATATTTGAAGTTCTACGCAAATATAAAATGAAAGTTAATCCGGATAAATGTATTTTTGGAGTTACATCTGGAAAGTTTTTGGGATACTTGGTCACAAAAAATTGAAGTTGATCCAGCAAAAATAAAAACGATTGTTAATATGACATCTCCCAGGAATGTAAAGGAAGTACAAAAATTAAATGGATGTTTAGCCGTACTTAGCAGATTCATTGCAAGAACATTAGACAAATACAAACCATTTTTCGATACACTAAAGAAGAAAAGCAAATTTGTATGGAATGAAAATTATGAGCAAGCTTTTCAAAATAACAAAGCTTATCTCGCCACATTACCATCACTACAAAAACCGAAGCCTGAAGAAGTGTTGGCCTTGTACATAGCTGCAACAGAAGATGTTGTAAGTGCGGTATTGGTACGAACAAATGAGAAAGTAGAGCAACCAGTGTACTACATCAGTAAAAATTTCAATCTTGCAGAAAGGAATTACACCAAAACTGAACAATTGATATAAACATTGGTTTTTGCCACACAAAAGTTGCACACATATTTTCTAACACACTATGTGCGAATACCAAGTAAAGCCCCGTTAGAATCTGTACTAAAGAATGCAGGAAAAGTAAGGAGAATAGCGAAATTGAATGCACAATTGGAGCAATTCTATACCATGTTTGAAATACAAACTGCACGAAAATCACAAGTCTTGGCAGATTTCCTTACGGACTTACCATTGGATGATGACTTTGAAATCCAAAGTTTGTCGGGAATAGAAGACGATGATTCTCAAGATATTTTGAGTTCCTTAAATCCCCGCAGATGAGAGGTATTTGTTGATGGGGCACGAAATAAAGAAGGAGCGGGAATCAGAATTGTGATTACAACCCCTACAGGAGATCGGATGGTACATGCATTTCGTCTTGAGTTCGGTGAAAACACAAATAATATAGTGGAATATGAGGCTGTGGTTCATGCCCTTCGGCTCATCATTGAATTGGGAATAAGTGATGTACGGCTTACAAGTGATTCACAACTGATAATTCGGCAGGTTGAGTTGAAATATCAAGCACTTGATGAAGACTTGATAGAATACAAGAATCTTGTTCAAAAATTTGCATCCCAAATTCCAAACATAATTTTTCTACATTTATCCCGAGAGAGAAATCGTCATGCTGATGCTTTAGCATTTATTTCTTCAATGATGCTTTAGATCAAAACACTTTGGCAGTCGAAATTGGGCGTATTTATGAGCCATCAATTAAGTTATGGGCAGTCGAAAACATGGAAGAAGAAGTAGGTGAAGATATTGAAGATGCAGCCGTTAAAGATGATGCAAATTTTCTGCAAAAACCAGAAAATAAATCATCTGAGAAAGATTAGAGGCTCCCAATACATCAATATTTACAAAGTGGGATATTGCCCGAGCACACTAAAGAGTCAAGGAAAATGCAATCAAAATCTGCAAATTATCAGTTGCGGAATCAAATTTTGTACCGCAGATATTTTTTGGGACCGTTACTTTGGTGTTTGTCATAAAAAGAAGGAAAACGTATTCTCACAGTTATTCATTATTGAGATTCGGAAAATAATAGTGGAAGACGATCACTCGCACTGAAAGCAAAAACGCAAGGGTATTACTAGCCATTTATGCATAAAGATGCGGGGAATCTAGCAAGAAGGTGCAAAGAATATCAACGCTTTGCAAAGAGAATTAAAGCTCCCGCAATAGAACTCAATTTTGTACTCAGCTCATGGCCGTTTGCAAAATGGGGAGTAGATATTATTGGGCCCTTAGTGGAAGGCACAAAAAAAAGAAAATATTTGATTGTAGGAACTGATTATTTCACTAAATGGGTTGAAGCCAAAACTCTTGCTCGCATTAGAGATACGGATGTTTTCAAGTTTTTATTCGAAGATATAATTTGCAGATTCGGAATCCCGGTAGCTATAGTCTCAGACAATGGACAACAATTACAAGAGAAAAATATTGATATGCTTTTCGAAGCATTTAATATCCAAAAGAACAAGTCCACTCCACTTTATCCTCAAAGTAACAGACAAACTAAAGCTACAAATAAAAATATTGCCATGAATCTAAAAAAGACTCTAGATGGACATCATAAACGGTGGTGCGAACAGCTTCATAGCACTTTGTAGGCATATCGCACGACAAGAAGAGAAGCCACTGGAGAATCACCATTTCTTCTTACTTATGGAGTGGAAGTAGTTATTCCAACGGAAATTATTTAACCCACAACAAGGACAGAAGCATGGGAAAAGAATTTAAACACGGATCTAATGCTTGAGAAGTTGGATGACTTAGAAGAAAAAAGGGAGGTTACGCTCCAAAGAATGGAGAATTATCAAAGAAGACTGGCAAGAGAATATAACAAGAAAGTCAAGTTGCGGAATTTTGTTGAAGGGAAGTATGTTCTGCGACAAATACCAGAATATCAAAGAGACAAAAAAGCAACAAAATTTGCACCCATATGGGGAGGACCATATGTCATACAAGATATTGCGGGACAAGGTTCATACCACTTGCAGAATATGAATGGAGAAATCTTAATGCATCCTTGGAAAGCACAATATCTCAAACCATATTACCCATAACCAACAATGCAATCATACAATAATTTTGCTTCATACTGGGTAAAGCAGAACAAATGCAATCTCTCTAGAGAGTCCATATAAATATCTATGATTGTATGAATATTGGATCTTTTTCCACAGAGAGGCCTAACATGACATTGATTATTTTATCAGGTACTCTCCATTTCAGGAGGTCCTCTAGGGACCGCATCCTAATTTCCTCCTGGCCAGAGAGAAGTTAGACATGCGCCTCAACCCTCAAAGTAAATCGAGGTACAAAATTGCCTTGCGGTTAATCAATGGGCACACTCATTCAATGCACTAACAATCAATATAATATTTATTAATTGTTTTACAGGAACAATAATACGAGACAAAAGAAAGTGCAAATACAATCTGAAAGAAGGAAAAACTAAGAAACGGGAAAATAAAGGAAAAAACTAAGAAGTGGGAGGTTTTGAACTAGAAGGAGGATGTTGAGGTATTTCTTTGCGGATATAGACTTTGGTGAATCCATCAGCCTTGACTTTATCAAGAGTGTTGTTGATCGCTTTCGCAACCCTAACACGAGCTTCAATTCTTAACCAAGAAATATGAGCTTTTGCGGCTTCAAGATCCCGCTTACACTTATCTACCTCGGCTGTAGACTTTTGGACGCTCCCCTCCCAATAAATTTTTTTCCCTTGCTCTGAAGCCAACTCACGAGCCAAGCTTTCAGCCTTCAAAGTTTCCAGCTGCTATTTATCCTCCGCTTCTTTAGTTTTAGAAGATAAAAGTTCCAGCTGATTTATGTCTCATGGGCCTTGTGGTTAATCAATACGCACTCAATCAATGCACTAACAATCAACATATATGTTTATAAATTATTTTGCAGGAACAAAAATACGAGATAAAAAGAAAGTGCCAATACAATTTGAAAGAAGAAAAAATTAAGCAACGGGAAAACAAAGGAAAAAACTAAGGAGCGGAAGGTTTTGCACTAGATGGAGGATGTTGAGGGATTTCCTTGCGGCTATAGACTTTGGTAAATCCATCAGCCTTAACTTTATCAAGAGTGTTGTTGATCATTTTTGCAACTCCAACACGAGCTTCAATCCTCAACCAAGAAATCTGAGCTTTTACGGCTTCAAGCTCCTTCTTGCACTTATCTACCTCGCCTGTAGACTTTTAGGACCCTGAACCAAGTCACGAGCTAAGCTTTTGGCCTTCAAAGTCTCCAACTGCCATTTGTCCTCCTCCTCTTTGGTTTTAGAGGATAAAAGTTCCAGCTGATTTAGCGCCTCATTAGCATTGGATTAACAAGCTCCAGCTTCCCTTTGATTTCTTCCACCTTGGCATTGGCAGCATCAAGCTTTCCTTCATCCTTAACAGCTCTTGCGGCCGCATCTTTGATTTTTCCTTCAAAATCTGTAACAAAAATAACAGGTTAATCAATACGGAAATAGTATTCAACTTCAAGTATGTAAAGAAATAAGATACCTCTTGCGAGGGATTCAAACTCTTCTAGTTCGTAGGCCATTGCGTCTTTGGAAACATCAAGAAAATCATATTCTTCTGAAAGTTTATGATAATAGGCAGTGAGTTGCTGAAGATCTTGACGACACTGATATGACTCCGCTTGTTTCAATGATTCATTGTCCCGTAACTGATTAGACACGTTTGTACATTTTTCAATCTCTCTATGTAAGCGGAAAATATCACTCTTACAATGAAGAACGGTATCAGATAAGCTGCGGATTTTAGCTTGAGCATCCGCAAGTGCGTTCCCTTTGGCATGAGCATCAGAAGCTGAGTTATCTCTATCTTTAATCAGTTACGCCAGATAAGAAGAAAGTTGCGAGTTGTGATGTGACCCGGAACGAGAAAATCCCGTAAGGGTATTCTGGCGTTACAAAGCTTGCGATTTTCTTCTTCCAACCTCTCTGATTGTGCCCGCGCTTCAAAAACACAATCCTTAGTTTATAGAAGAGTGGCTTCATATTCCTTTTTCTTGCGGATATGATCTATATATAAGAGCCGGTGCTTCGATTCTAACTCCTCATACTTCGATTTACCTTGATTCATCTTATCAACCAGAGTATTGAATCTTCCCTTGATCTCCATATTTTCATTATTAATTTTCAACACATGTTCTTTCAGACGTGTGTCTCTACGTTGCAGCCTAGATATAAGGTTTGAATCTCCCGCTGATCCCATAAAGTAATTCAGAAACATGGAAATAAAATAAAGAAAGTGATATGAGAGAAAAAATGTTAAACTTTGATTTTGAAGATCTAATAACTGCTGACGAAGCGTGTCATTTTCCCGCTTCAAGTCCGCAGCTTCCTATTCCACAGTCCTGAATTGGGTCTCCATTTTCATGGATCGTCCTTTGTAAAATTTATAAGCCACATATACGGCGTTCTGACCCCGAGCAAGCTACAATTTACAAAATTAAAGTTATAAGTAAAAATGAAATAAAACAAAATGTAAGATCATCAAAATAATGAAAAATACCTGCAATAAAGCCTGTTGCGGAAAAGAGTACGCTTCACCATCTGCAAGAGAAACCGTCTCCGCAAGAGAGGAAGGTTGATTTATGAAAAAGGAGGGGTCAATGGGTTGGCCTTGGCCTCTTAACCAGGCTTCTTTTACTGTGTCATGCGGTGCAGACCGCATGTACTCCCGTAGATTAGTGATCGCAAGACTATCTGTTTCCACCGGCTGGAAATCGCACGGAACAAACAACAGCTCCTTGGACATAAACCAGCGGAAGGCCTCCGCCTCCTTGTCCAAAATACTTTGATCTTCCGTTATCCCTTTACCTTTATCCCTGTGCGGGATTTCTTCACTCAACTGAGCTGCATCGGTAACAGCTGTGCTTACGACGTTGCCCTCGGAAGAAGCAACTTCTACCGTAGCATTTACTGGATCACCCTCCTCAATCGCAACATTTGCTGGCTCACCCTCTTCTACCGCAGCACTTCCCGGTTCACCTTGAACGAGAAGATCCTCCTTATCAGATGAATCATCTTCACTCGTAGAAGGTACGGGAAGATCTTCTCCAAACAAGGGAGAAAACTGAGAAGTGAGAAAGGAAAACTCAGCATCTGCGTACTGGATCGGACAACTGTCTGCAACGCCCGTAGCCTCCACCAAAGCAACAATCGACTCTGTGTGCACAAAATTTATCACCTGAAGCGGGACATTCTGTTCTTCTTCATTTCTTTCAGGTACAGAGCTATCCTCATCTCTCAATATTGGTTAACCATGAGGAGAATCACGGATTTCTCCTTCCTCCATATAGTAGAAGCGTGGGGCGTAGCCTTAGATTTCTTCCGACCCTATCAATATACCGTAAGAACTCATTAAATAAAATTCATAAGGATCATAAGAATTCATTTGGATAAATCAATACCTTTTCTGTTGGAGTTGCGGCTTTACGCTTAACACCCGAATATACTTTCGAGCCTCCTTCATCTTGCGGTTATAAAAAGAGGAAAACAGTTAGACAATGTTTAAAGCATGATGTAAAAGAATAGAAAGAATTATACATACCACATCGTCAAGCGAGAAGGAAAAGTCTTTGCAATTTAACTGACAAGGGCAGTAAGTATGAAGGCGCGATAAAAGGTTGTGGACCACACTTTCTTGAACAGAGCCGAAAACCCATGGACCTTCAATTATCAAGGGAGTGCGGTACCACCTGAAATCATGATCATCACGAATCTTTTCCCGTAAAGGTTCTTGCGTCCCAGGGATGACATATAACTTGGAATTATCTATTTCCCAGAGCAGACGAAATCCTTCGTCACCTCTGCGCCCTGGATCGACGCTCAATTTATTGTAATTTTTCACTGCTATAGTATCAGCATACGTAGCATGAAAATTATCTACTATGTAGTGCTCACGTTCCGCAGGGTTGGGAAAGTAGCATGAAAAATTTGTCTCCCCCCTGCTGCGCTTACTGCATTCATCAAGTACATGCCACCAATTCCCATTGTATTGGGCGATGGATCGAACCAAACCGTGCTTGGAATTATTACGGCTTGAAAGAACTTCATATTGAAAAGAGTTCCCGATCTGGTACAGAGGAAGCTTCAAGCCCGCATCCAATGCTCCCACAGAGATTAACAATTTGTTGTTGCTATATTCAAATTTCCTTATCATATCAAGCGAGATTTCATCTCCTTCAGCGGGATCATAAAAGGAAACTTTGAATTGTTGAAGTTGAAATTTCTCTTTGAATTCTTCAATATCCATAGATCTGAAACTCAGATTCTCATTAAAGCGCTTATTTTTAACAGCAGGTTTAGTGGCAGCAATGGCTATATCATCAGCAGGTTGAACATTTGAAATACTAGGTTGATCTCCTGCTTTCTTTTTCTTTGCAAAATACCGAGATCATTTCCTTTCTAAAGAATGGTCATCATGATGAGAAGCACCACCAGTAACTTTACTATCAGTTTTTTCAGACATGATAGATTTTTATCTACATATGATAAAAAAAAAAAGGATTTAGCCAGGTGAAAAGCAAGAATACAACAGAACTTTTTCAAAACAAATAAACAAGATCATCATCATTATCATCATTATCACTATTCATTCCAGCAAATATATGCACAAATAAACAAGAACATCATCAACATCATCATCAATATTGTCTGCTCTAAAAGATTCAGTCAAAGAGATTGATTAGTAAAAAAATACCTTAAGAAATAGGTTAAGAGAATTACTTGTAACGAAGTAAAAAACAGAAAGCAAATCAGATGATCGAATAAAAAGAAGACTTGATCCCGATGCAAAAAATCCTTAATCACAAAGTTCAGAAGAATGAAAAATCACTGAGGAATCTTTGAAAAGTTCTGAAGAATAAAAAAGCACTGAGGAATCTTTGAAAAGTTCCGAAGAATGAAAAGCACAAAAACATTAAGAAGAAGAAGACAAGGAAGATGAAGAATGAGATGAGAGATGTGACTAACACTAATATGAGAAGACTGAAACTGACGAAGCTGACAAAAAGTGAAAGAGAGAGAAACTTATCAGAGATATGATTTCCTCGAAACCGCCAACTGACAGAAACATGAGAAGAAAATTTATTAGTGGCGTGAAAATCGGGAAGAGTAAAGCTAAACGTGGGAAAAAAATTTATTACTGGCGTGAAAATCGGAAGAGTAATAACTATTTTTTCTTTTTCAAATTTTTACCATACGCCAAAATTCAAAAGAAAAAAGAGGCAAATTGTGAGGGTATTAAATCCCTAACTACACGTGTTCAAATACTATAGGAGGAGTATCAATTATAATAACACGAGAAACATTGAAACAAAACTCTTAAAGAAGTACTGAAACAGACATCTGAAATTATGATAAGTATTGAAACAGACAGCATCATTGCATGATCGACACATAGGTTGCGGGAAAGCATGTCACACTGCACGAAATAGACAGTTTCGTTGCATGACTGACACACAAGATGCGGGAAAGCCTGACACAATAAAGAGAACTGACAAACATTGATGTATGATGGACACGTCTCGATTGTACAGGTTGCGGAACAAATGAAACAAAAGCATGACAAATCACTTTCAATAGCCACATGTCAGACATGTCATAATTCAAATAAGACCGCAACGTTCATCCAAATCCAGAAACAACAATTTGAGTACGAATCCGCAGAAGAGGTGCGGGATACCAAACGAGAAACTAAGGGAAATACGAAGTACGCAAATCAAGTCTTGCAGGAAATACAAATAAGTCTTGCGGGATACACTTCGTTCCAAAAACTGGATAAGAACTAATAGGTGGAAAGTTAGATTGGAGGGACCCATGAAATTTGCTATAAATACCAAACTCTCAAACAGAAAGAGGGACTGGAAAAATGGGAGAGAATTGGGCAAAAGGAATAGGATCAGAGCAAAAAGTTTAGGTATGAGACTTGAGTTAATTTCATAGTTCAATAGTTCTTTGATTAATTTGATTTTTATTATATAGCTTGATATCCTTCTGTAACATATAAACATGAATAAAAATGATCCAAATCTTTATCACCCGTGGATGTAGACAGTTAAATCATTGTGTCGATACATGTTTCAATTTCTGATTCTGATTGTTAATATGTTTCAACTTCATTATTTAAGATTTGATCCGACTATGTTTCTGATTCTAATGTTATAATCCAAAGATTCAGATTTTTGGCCATCACATTTTATTTGATGAATACATGCATGCCGACAGTCTATGTTATCCGTTCTGGAGATATTACCCGTCAGTCGGCGTAGTCGATTTTATTGACGTCATACCGACTAACTATATATGTACAGTCGGCA
>JAJJMC010021281.1:2512946-2566951 GCA_023531435.1 Papaver californicum | reverse complement strand
ACATGTTTGAACACTAAATCACTTGTGATTGAGTTTCAAGTTAAAGTTTAAAGTGTTGAATGATTACGACTAAGCTTATGGTTAAAATGGATCTTCTCCAGTGGTCATTAGTAATGCACTTTGTGAAGCTACGGCTAACCATGAACTATCATTGTACACCGTTCGGCTATGACTGACCATAGTGTATATTCTGTTATGTGATTTCAATTTGAATTTAATCTAACGGTGAAAAGTTTTTTCTTGATTACCAAGCTATCTTAGCTTGAATCTTAAGCAACCTTCGATCTTGAAAGTCTTCATATAGAGAGGCTCAAATAACTGGGAACTTTAATCCCTGGTACTTTCGTGCGTCCTAGTTGTATGCTAGAGTCGACCTCTATTAACATAGGTTTCCTCTGAGAAATATAATTAGGTTAACGACTTAAAGACTTCACTTAGGGATTCGTGAAGCCATGTCTGACTATCTTTACCTTGATAGTTCGTGTATCCTGATCTTGTTTTCCTATTATCGAGGTTTCTATAATCTCTTTCAGGCGAGATAGATAGTAATCACAAAATTTCTTCGTCTCAGACTTTGTGATTCCACAAGATAGATATCTAATAACGATTCTTAATTGAATTCGTCTAAGATTGTTCTTGTGAGGTGAATAATAATCTAGGATGCTCTTCGGGAGTCATAAGTACCGGATTTTGAGATTTTCTAGCTTTGCTACTGCAAACAAATTTCCTCACCTTGATCTCACGATCTAAACAGAAATCATATAGGCTTATCTGTTAGAGGAAGATTGGTATCAAAAGCCTTCACTTAGGTTTAAGCAACTCTCGGGCTGTAAAGGATGTCAGATAAGGGAATCAATTGCGTAGAATTCTGTGGGGTTCTAGAGACGTAAGGAGCGCGACTGTAACTGAATTACTATGACGGTGAATTCGGTCTCAACTGCATTCCAGTCCGAAGTTCTGATAGTAGGCTAGTGTCTGTAGCGGCTTAATACAATTTGGTGTTCACGTCTGGACGAGGTCCCAGGGTTTTTCTGCAGTTGCAATTTTCCTCGTTAACAAAATTCTGGTGTCTTGTGTGTTTCCTTTTTCCGTATTATATTGTTTATCTTTATAATAGGATCTACACAAGTAGTACGTACTCAATCTTAGTTATATAATCCTATTGATTATGATCGATTATAAGAAATTTTTTTGTAGAATTCGTATCTTGGAAGATAAATAACAAGTCTCGTACTTGGCAGAATTCTGATCCGGTTATTGGATTCATGTAGATTGAACTTGGATATTGATCTTTGGAATCGTCCAAGTACTCTTACGCATAATCGGGTTCACGGATTCTTTATTTGTAACTTTCTGATTGTAAGAGAAAGAGATATAATCTTTTTATATAATTTTGTTCAAGGATCATTAATTTGGTCTACTTGGAATTATATTAAGGTTTTTGTCCATACAGGTTGCCGAACGAAAAAGTTGGTGGTGTACTTGGTACCCCTCGTTTTTAATTGGTAGCAGAACAGACAAACACGCTAAGATCTAATAAGTATTTGTTTGTGGCGATCTGAATCTATAGACAAGAGGGAAATCTCTAAAGTACCGCCAGCCTTCGATGGCACAAATTACTTATGGTGGAAAATTGTTATGCGTTCCTTTTTACAAGCACGTGATTTCCAGACTTGGATTATCGTTGTAAAAGGATATAATCCTCCAACAGTTGTAAGAGACAGTGCAACTTTTGATAAAGACTTAGATGAGTATAGCGATACCGAAATCAGTGCTGCAAAGCATACTTCTAATGGGTTAAATGCTATCATCTATGCCATAAGCCAAGATCTTCAACATTATGTGTCCATGTGCACTAAGTCAAAAAGATACTTGGGATACCTTAGAAACCGTATTTGAAGGGAATACTTTTGAGAAAGAAGCAAGGCTTCAAAACCTAACTTCTGGCTGTGAAAACCTTCGTATGACTGACGAAGATTCGTTTACAGAGTTTAATCACAAAGTGTCTGAAATTGTTAATGCATCTCATGCGTTGGGTAAGACTATTCCTGAAAAGGATATTATGATGAAAATTCCACAATCCTTGCCATCTCGGTACGAGTCTAAGAAACACGCCATTGTAGAAGGAAACGATCTTACTACACTTTCCAGAAACACCCTTGTTGGAAAGATCTTGAACTGAGTAAAAGAGAGAATCGCCTCTTATCCAGTATTACGGTTAATACTACAGACGATGACTCAATGGGGGTGTTTGGTAACCATTATTATAATGGATTATGAGCCCATAATTAAATATCCAGCCATAATCCATTATATAGGTGTTTGTTAAAATTTATAATAACTGATTATTTTAATCATAATTAGAAAAACTCATTATTTTGATAAGTAGAAAAAAGTTGTTTATAAAATTATCATAATCAATTTTTTTTTTTAACAAAAATGAATTAGATTTTTTCCTTATTTTCTCTAAACTATCAAGAGAGAGAGACAACAAAACAATAGTGGACTAAAAAAAAGTTCTTAGATCATCATTCTTTCCTCTCCTATTCGAGAGCATTTTTCTAAGATAATCAATTATTTCAAAAATGTTTTTGTTAAAATTAATTAAAAAAATAATTAATAGCATAATCATTTTTCAATTTATGATTATCTATAATCATAAATGACAATCATAATTTTTACCAAACACCCCCAATTACTCTTCGTCCTGAACTATTTGTTAAAGAAAAAGAGAACATCTTAAATTCTACTTTGTCACTGTTTATACAACACATTAAGAAAACTCTTAGACGAAGAAAAACAAAATCTCTTAAAAATTCTTCTCGAACAAGTAAGTATGTTGTGGACTGTAAAGCTCAGATCAACAGTGACACTGTACTCTGTTCCAAGTGTCTTGGACATGGACATCATATTTCTGTATATCCTAATAAGGAGTTTTGTGAGAAAGCCAAAGCCTGTATGGCAACTCTAGACTATTGTCCAGAGGATGACCCATCTGAAGCTGGGCATCCTACTTACTTCGCTGATGATCATGTTCATTCTAACAGTTCTGATTGTTCTCAGCTAGGCAACCCACCTTCTCCAGAAGAAAGAATAAGTTTATTGATCGAAGAAGTTCACTCAATGAAAGCTGACTTTCAACTGGAAAAGGAAAATTGGTCCAAACGGGTTGAAAGCTTTGTTAAAATTCTACTATAATACAGAGAGGAGTGAGAGAGAGATTGAAACACTCAAAATAAGATCTACATTGATAATCTTCTGTTCTTAAAACTCAATATATTTTATCTGCTTAGTTTTTCACATTAACATAAAAGCCTGTAAATAGGCATTACAAGTAGGAATTAACTCCTACTTCTAAAACACGTTTAACAATTCCTGATTAATAGGATTACATTAATTCATTTTTACTTTTACCAAATCAAATATTTTTTGAATTAACTCCAACATCCTCCCTTAATTCAAAATATCAGTTTCTTGACCATCATCATATAATCATCATCATTAATTAAAAACATCTTATCAAAAGTAGCAACATCTTGATTGTTTGTCATCATCATCATCATCATCATTATCTTCTTCTTCTTCTTCTTCTTCTTCTTCTTCTTCTTCGTAAAGATCATCATCGTCACGATCACCATCATCATTATTAGAAGATCAGCATCCCACATTATTTCCACTAACGAACCAAACATATTATGCAAATCAATAATTTGCATCTTCATCATCATCATAACATAACACCATCAATGTTTTCTTTTAGGCAAAATAGCCAACATCTGCAAGACAAAATATCAAAACTACTTGTAACAAAACATTTAGAATCCTCAACCTATTATGAACAAAAAATCTTCATCAATTTTCTTCATTACAATTTTTCATCATCAAAATCATTTTTTTTTCTACACCAAAAAAAATTCTTCATCACATTTTTTTTTCTCACCAAATAAATTAAAACAAAAACATTTTTTTTGTAACTCTCCCTCAACTCAACTCTCTGCCCCAGCTCTGATACCATGTTAAAATTCTACTATAATACAGATATGAGTGAGAGAGAGATTGAAACACTCAAAATAAGATCTACATTGATAATCTTCTGTTCTTAAAACTCAATATATTTTATCTGCTTAGTTTTTCACATTAACATAAAAGTCTTTAAATAGGCATTACAAGAATATCTCCACTAACCCATTAAACTAAAACTCCTACCATTTAGCCATTAATTACCCCCACTTACCTAGTTAGTAGGTATTAACTCTTACTTTTAAAACACGTTTAACAATTCCTAATTAATAGGATTACATTAATACATTTTTACTTTTACCAAATCAAATATTTTGAATTAACTCCAACAAGCTTGGAACATCAACTGGATAACATAAAAAAGGAACAAGTAAGAACAAATAAACTTACCCATGATCTTAATGTTCATAAAAAGAAGAATCGATCTCCATCGAGAAAATATTATAAGAACAGTCAGCATAACTCTCCTAAACACATTTTCTGGCCAAACTCCTTCGTTCCTAGCCGTGAGGATTACCAGACCATGAGCAAGGACATGAAACCTGTTTCTCGATGCTCCTTGTGTAAAAAGTGGGATCATTCTGATGATCAATGTGCTTTAAGGATCAAAGGCCTGAAAAGTAAGTGTTCTCAATTCTCGCAGTCTCGGAAGAAGAAGAATCCACGAAAATCAGAAGAGTCGGATCTCTCAATTGAGATGGACAAGATTATTCTTGATCTTTGCAAATCTATCAATGCTGTTAGGAACAGGTTACGAAACAGGAAGAGACATTTAAAGTCCTCGGGTATGTCGTCTGACTTGGTTCTTGATCCATTGGATAATAAAGAAAGACTCAACTCAAGTAAGGATTCACCAAAGAATCTTTTTGTTCTTAAGAAACCACCTGATCCTCCCCGTTCTAGGAGGAATTGCTCTGAGCATTAATTCTCTGGTTAGTTCTCATCTTTCCCTTGGGTGAAAAACTTACAACCTAAAGAGGGTAAGACTGTCTGATCAATTATACTTTTTGAGTTTGACAAATCTGATATGTTATGCTGTAAGACTTAAAATTTCTTAAATGTTGAGCCATGCTCCTAGAGACGTTTCCTTGAATGATGAATGAATATGATTTGTCTATGATTTACAAGGTCATTTTTACCGAAATTGGTTTTGGTACTAAAAGTCTTAGAGGGTGTTTGTTTTTTGCACTAGTGATTTTCACTTCAAATGCCTTTAAAATGGTGGGACCCAAAAAAATGGGGTGTTTGTTTTTTGACTATATAGTGATTATCACTTCAAGTGGTGGTGATTTGAAGTGCAAAATATGAAGTAGCAAAAATCTACTTCAATTTTACCACTTCAAATATTTATCACTTACTACCCATTTTATCCTTTAACAACTATTACTATTCCAAACTCTATCCTCAATCTCTCACAAACCTAAAAATCTAAACTCTCACCATTCTCACGTCTAAACTACCCTTAGATATGTTTCTTCCATTTTAATGATAAAATTCATCATCATTCCTCATGATAAAAACATAATAATGTCAACAAATCCAAAACTACCAAATAATAATTTTAATCTGCAATTAAACGAAATCCCAATCGTGTTGTTAACTTATCTGACGAACTAGTTTAAAAGAAGTAAAAGAATCTCATTATTTGAAAAAGAACATAAGAACGGTACAAATCTTCCGGAAGAAAATGGTGTAAATTGCTTCACGGAATCAAAAGTATTTTTTGAAGGAAAAAAAAATCACTGTAAAGAAATATGAAGCTTCACTATTCTATAAAACGGAGGTTACAAGAGAAGAAGTGAAAGAAAGACATACCTAAATCATGTATAGTAACCACCAGTAAAAGCGGTGGTGGGAGTTTAGACGTGAGAATGGTGAGAGTTTAGATTTTTAGGTTTGTGAGAGATTGAGGATAGAGTTTGGAATAATAATAGTTGTTAAAGGATAAAATGGGTAGTAAGTGATAAATATTTGAAGTGGTAAAATTGAAGTAGCTTTTTGCTACTTCATATTTTGCACTTCAAATCACCACCACTTGAAGTGATAATCACTATATAGTCAAAAAACAAACACCCCTTTTTTTTTGGGTCCCACCATTTTAAAGACATTTGAAGTGAAAATCACTATATAGTGCAAAAAACAAACACCCTCTAAGAGACACTAGCTCATTTATTGGGTGGAAACATCATTTCCATTTTCACTTGTTGTGAATGAAGAACTTTTGGTTTAGTCCCACATTGGACAAACTAGAGATGAGTTCTACCCATATTACCACAAAACTTGTAACTAAGGGAGGGCCCTTAGGGTTTAGATGCTTTTGTGGTTGGGGGAGGACTAAGGCAATGAGCTAGTAGAATCACACTTGCTTTTCACACATGTGCGGTGCTTCACACCGAAGCACGCACGCGGGTCGCGGGTTTACGGGCTTGCGAGGCTTGCGTGAGTTTTGCGTGAGATTTGCATGTGCCTTGCGTATGCTTGGAGTGAGCTTTGCGTATGCATGGAGTGAGCATGGCGTGTTCTTGGCATGTCCGGGCGTAGGCAGGCACACGGTCCTATCAATACTTACCGTTTTTGTTTGTAATTTCCTAAAACAAAAAATATTCTTACCGTTTTTTTTCATTACGTGATTAATGCAAAATCAATTCGAATATATTCTCATTAATTCGAATTCAATACTCTCTCAAACTTTTGCCTATAAAAGAAAATGTTTTTCTTCATTTCAAACCATCCCAGAGCAGGCTACTATCCCTAGCTCTTTTCCCATCTTCTCGCTTTGTTGTGCGCAATTGTTTTGTTTATCTACCTTCTTCTTCTAAATTGATGTTAAGTTCTAGAGGGTGGTTTGAGTTGTGCTAATTCAAACCATAATGGGCAGTTCTATCCTGGGCACAAATTCTCTGTTGGGGTATAGCATCTCTCATTATTGAGGAGTACCCGAGAACTATTCTGTTAAGGACAATTTGCTGAGTAGGTGGCTCTGTCCTAGTGTGTGCATCAACATCAGAATGTTAATATTTTTTCTGACTTTAACAATTTAGTTTCCATTTAGTTCTTTCCATTGTTACAAAAACAACAATCTTAACACAATAGTTTTATTGCTGCTGTTTCAATGGCTAAGAGTGATGTTGACAGACCTCAGAAGTTCTCTGGGAAAGACTTCAAAAGATGCCAATCAAAAATGTTATTTTTTCTTAGTTATCACATGTTGGATGAATTAGTTCTGAAGCCTTTTGATGAAAACTTGAATGAAACGGAAAATGAAGGAGAGTTAGATGGTTGGAGTAGACAGAACTGTATGGCCAAAAACCATATCCTTAACTGTTTAGAAGATGCCCTGTATGACTTCTATAATGCAAAAGAAAATTTTACAGCATTTGATTTATGGACTGCCTTAGAAGCTAAATATGAAGCAGAAACTGCTGGTAGTAAGAAGTTTTTAGTTGCCCGGTTCCTGGAATACAAAATGGCTAATGACAAATCTGTGGTGGACCAATTTCTTGAACTTCGGCAAATTATTAACGAAATTATTGCTGAAGGTATGGTAATTGATGAAACATTTCAAGTGTCTGCGGTGATTGAGAAATTACCTCACTCCTGGTCTGAATACAAGCGAAGACTGAGACATGAAACGGGTGAAGTCAATATGGTTTTGAATTGGGTAAGAAGATTCAAGTGGAAGAATGATTGTGTTCAAAAGACAAGAATGTATCTTCTGTAAGGGACATCTCCAACAAAGACCATGTCAGCGAATACAAGTCTTCTGCAAGCCTGGATCATAGCAAACGCAAACCTGTACCGCATAGAAAAGGTACTTTCCCGAAACCAAAATCTGGCATTCGTAAAATTAAAGGTGCATGTTATGTTTGTGGTATTCCTGGCTATATGGAAATACATTGTAGGAAGTGTAAAGACTTTAGTAATAAGAAACCAAATGCCAATTTAGTTGAAACAAACAAGAACGAGTTTTCTGGCACGGTGTCTAAAGTAAATCTGGTTACCAATGTGACAGACTGGTGGGTAGACTCTGGTGCTACCAAGCATGTCTGCGGAAACAAAGATATGTTCACCTCTTATCAGAAGGTAGGGGAAGGAGAAAAAATCTATATGGGTAACTCGTCCGCAGCACAGGTTGCGGGAAAAGGAAAAGTTGGGCTGAAGCTCACTTCGGGAAAAACTCTCACATTGAATGAAGTTCTACATGTTCCGGACATCTGCAAGAATCTTGTATCTAGTGGTGTGTTAGACGATAAGGGATTTAAACTTGTATTTGAATCTAGGAAAGTTATTATAACTAAGGGTAAAGATTATGTAAGAAAGGGCTATAAGACTGAGGGTTTATATAAATTGAATCTAACCTCTATTGAAATGAATAAAAATAATTCTTCTTATGTTTGTGTGTCGTTGAATGTTTGGCATGGTAGACTTGGTCATGTAAACTATAAATCAATGAATAAACTGGCTAGCATAGGCTGCCTAACAAAATTTATTTTGGATAATGAACATAAATGGAAAATATGCGTAGAATCAAAATATACTAAAAAGTCTTATAAGAAAAATATTCAGAGAAATTTTAAACCCTTAGATATAATTCACACAGACCTAGTTGACATGAAATCAGTTCAAACTAGAGGTGGTAAAAAATGGTTTGTCACATTTATAGATGATTGTACGAGGTACTGTCATATATATTTACTTAAAGGTAAGGATGATGCCTTAGAAGCCTTTAAAATTTATAAACTAGAAGTTGAAAACCAAATGAATACTACCATTAAAACTATTAGGTCTGACCGTGGTGGTGAATATGTAATCCCTATAGGATATTTTTGCATGGAACATGGTATTATTCATGAAGTAACCCCTCCTTATTCACCACAATCTAATGGTGTGGCTGAACGGAAAAACTGAACCCTTAAGGAGATGATGAATGCCATGTTAATTAGTTCAGTACTACCTGCGAACTTGTGGGGGGAGGCCGTCCTCTCAGCTTTCTATGTCCTGAACAGAGTACCCTTTAAAGGATCAGACAAAACTCCATATGAGTTACGGAAAGGTAAGCAACCTTCTTATGCATACTTCAAAGTGTGGGGGTGTTTGGATAAGGTTTCTATCCCTCCACCTAAGAGGACCAAGATAGGACCCAAAACTGTTGACTGTGTCTTCATAGGGTACCCTGAACATACTACTGCATATAGATTTATGGTTGTGAGTTCTGAAATATCAGAAATTGGTATGAATACCATTATGGAATCTAGGGATGCTTTGTTCTTTGAAAATGTTTTTCCTTTGAAATATGAATCTCGCATGATATGTTTTGATCCCTTAGATGTCCCTTCTACTAGTCAGACATTACCTATAGAGGAAGATGAATTTGAGCCTAGAAGAGGCAAAAGACTTAGAGTTGAAAAATCTTTTGGGCCAGATTTCATAACTTGTTTAGCTGAGACTGATCCACAGACTTTTAGAGAAGCCATGACTTCTTCTGAAGCTCCATGGTAGAAAGAATCCACTATTAGTGAAATGGATTCCATTCTTCAGAATGATACTTGGGATATTGTAGATTTACCTCTAGGGTGTAAACCCATAGGTTGTAAATGGATCTTCAAAAGAAAACGTAAAGTAGATGGAACTGTGGAAAAATATAAAGCTAGATTAGTAGCTAAAGGCTATAAACAAGTAGAAGGTGTAGATTTCTTTGACACTTATTCACCTATTACGAGAATTACTTCCATTAGGATGTTAATTGCTATCGTTGCCATTCATAACTTAGAGATACATCAAATGGATGTAAAAACAGCCTTTCTAAATGGTGAATTAGATGAAGAAATTTATATGGACCAACCTGAGGGCTTTGTAGTGAAAGGTTGTGTAAACAAAGTTTGTAAACTGAAAAAATCTTTGTATGGCTTGAAACAAGCACCTAAACAATGGCATGAAAAATTTGATCATGTAATGATTTCTAGTGGTTTTAAAATAAATGAATCTGACAAGTGTGTTTATACTAAACTTATGAATGATGCTTGTGTGATTATATGCTTGTGTGTTGATGATATGCTTATACTTGGTACAAACATGGATGTAATTAACTCCACTAAAAACATGCTAAATGAGAACTTTGACATGAAAGACTTAGGCCCCGCTGATGTAATCTTAGGGATGAGAATTAGAAGAGAGTCTAATGGATGTAGTCTTAGTCAATCTCATTATGTTGAATCTATACTCAGAAAATATAACCAGTTTGATAGTAAACCTACTTGTACTGCGTATGATCCTTGTTGTAGACTCAAGAAGAACAAGGGTAGTGGAGTTTCACAACTTGAATATTCACGTGTCATAGGAAGTCTGATGTATTTAATGAACTGTACGAGACCAGACATTTCTTATGCTGTGAGTAGGTTAAGTAGGTATACATGTAATCCAGGACAAGAGCATTGGGATGCACTTATTAGAGTGTTAAGGTACTTGAAGTACACTTTAAACTTTTGTTTAAATTATGAGAGATACCCTGCGGTCCTTGAAGGATATTGTGACGCAAACTGGATAGCGGACTCAGAGGAGTCTAAGTCTACGAGTGCATACGTTTTCACTCTAGGTTGTGGGTATGTATCTTGGAAGATTTCCAAACAGACATGTATAGCTCGATCCACTATGGAATCAGAGTTTATTGCGTTAGATAAAGCAGGAGAGGAATCCTCCTGGCTAAGATGCTTTTTAGAAGACATTCCTCTCTGGCATAGGCCTTTGCCAGCTATATCTATACATTGTGATAGTCAAGCTGCAATAGGTAATGCTAAAAACAACAACTATAATGGGAAGTCTATACATATTCGTAGAAGACACAATTCTCTAAAACAACTAATCTCAACTGGCGTTATTTATGTTGACTTTGTAAGGTCTAAAGAGAATATCGCGGACCCTTTGACGAAAGGCTTGTCCAAGGAGATAGTTAGTAATGCATCGATGGGGATGGGGCTTAAGCTCATCAAATAAACTTGCCAAGAAGGACACTCAACCTTGCTGATTGGAGATCCCAAGATCAAGGTTTCGAATGAGACAACTAATTTGTGGTGGGTTAAAGGAAACACTATCAGAGAATTTCATTCTTTGTCCCTTCCCTATGGTGTAGACGTGATAGTATGACTTCATGTGAGGATGAATTCTTATTAAGTCTTAATGGGTTCTATAGTTTTAATTTAATATTGAAGTGGGGTGTACCAGTAAACACTCTTGATAGAACTCACCTATCTGAATGAGGAAGTGGGTCGCTTCCTATGAGAACTGACCTGATTCTTTAGAGCATTCTGAGAAACGGGATACGTGCTGGGCCAAAATGGACACAACGGCATGAACTTAACAGCACCTAGAGAGATATTTCACGTGGAAGTTATTGATGAACTACACCAAACGATGGCAGTTCAAGACATCGCGTTCACTTTCCATCAAGTAGTTCCGGTAATTTCACTAAGCAAAGGTTCAAGACCTTATGGACACCTATTTGCCTAAGAGGTATTTCTCGCTTTCTGATTTCTGATTTTATCGGGTTTTTCATTCATGTAGGGGATTGTTGGAGAAAATGAAATGATTTTGAAATGATTTTAAATTGAATTATTGGTCTTGGTAGGAATGGATCTTAGGACCAATGGGTCACTAAGAGACAGTAGCTCATTTGTTGGGTGGAAACATCATTTTCATTTTCACTTGTTGTGAATGAAGAACTTTTGGTTTAGTCCCACATTGGACAAACTAGAGATGAGTTCTACCCATATTACCAGAAAACTTGCAACTAAGGGAGGGCCCTTAGGGTTTAGATGCTTTTGTGGTTGGGGGAGGACTAAGGCAATGGGCTAGTAGAATCACACTTGCTTTTCACACATGTGCGGTGCTTCGCACCGAAGCACGCACGCGGGTCGCGGGCTTACGGGCTTGCAAGGCTTGTGTGTGCTTTGCGTATGCATGGAGTGAGCATGGCGTCTGCTTGGCATGTCCGGGCATAGGCAGGAACACGGTCCTATCAATACTTACCGTTTTTGTTTGTAATTTCCTAAAACAAAAAATATTCTTACAGTTTTTTTTCATTACGTGATTAATGCAAAATCAATTCGAATATTCTCATTAATTCGAATTTAATACTCTCTCAAACTTTTGCATATAAAAGAAAATGTTTTTCTTCATTTCAAATCATCCCAGAGCAGGCTACTATCCCTAGCTCTTTTCCCCTCTTCTCGCTTTGTTGTGCACAATTGTTTTGTTTATTTCCCTTCTTCTTATAAATTGCTGTTAAGTTCTAGAGGGTGGTTTGAATTGTGCTAATTCAAACCATAACGGGCAGTTCTATCCTGGGCACAACTTTTCTTTTGGGGTATAGCATCTCTCATTATTGAGGAATACCCGAGAACTATTGTGTTAAGGACAATTTGCTGAGCAGGTGGCTCTGTCCTAGTGTGTGCATAAACATCAGAGTGTTAATATTCTTTCTAACGTTAACAATTTGTTTTCTGTTTAGTTCTTTCCATTGTTGCAGAAACAACACAACCTTTGAGAATCATTAAGTCAGAAGGAAATCTTGATACTTCTCATTCTACTGATATTATTCATCATCGAAATTCGGATTCAAAGGAAACTATGAATCGATATTGAAGGAAAGATCATAAGAAATATAATTTTCGGTATGTTGAAAAGAAACTTGTACTACTCAAAATACTCTAGTAAAAGTGTTAAAAGAAGTATCTTGTCTTAAAGATCTGAAAGATCATCCTGCAGTAGACAAAGCTTTCGAGTCTCGTACAATTCCCTTCAACTATGAAGATCACGAAAAAAGAGTTGACAATCTCTTCTGGAAAAAGATTCCTCTACACTCATGTTAAAACAACCTTGTTTTACATGAAGGTTTATCACCAGTGGAGAATATCCAGAAGAAAGGGAAAGAGAAAAGTTCTGCCAAAAGAAAATCAATCAAGAATGGGTTCCTAAAAATCCTGCAATTTCTGATGAAAAAACTGAATTCTGTCATAAGGAAATCCTTAGAATGAGAAAATCTTACGAAAAACTCATTGAAAGAATAAAAATATATCTTAAGGTTTCAGGTATCTCTTATTTCAGTTCATCTCTTACTAACAATCCTTCTTACAGCATCTCAAGGATTGATCAAAGTGGGAAGAGGGATAGTAATCATGTTTGGCAGAAACCCACCAAAGGAAACATGAACAAAAGTTCTGATACTCTTCGTAAACTTGATAAGGCTTACCCCAATACAACCTAGTTGCATTTTGAAAGTGGTTCCTCATCTGTTTGTGCTCGGTCTAACTAAGATGAGGAAACACGAGAAACGAGAGCACAATTGTTGTATTTGTAAATATCAGAAAAATATGAAAATTCAAGTCTATCTTGATCATGTAGCATTATTGTTACCATGGGCCAAATATATAGAAGACTTAATGGATATACTGCGAATCCATATTGTCAAAGTTCATGTTGATACCGATTTTCGGTATTTAAGGTTTTATTTGCAAACTTCGGTTTTAGAAATCTTTTTCCTTTGGAAAATATCTTCTTTTGTATTTGAGATTTTCGGATTAAAGATCCTGTGAATTTTGGCAAAGAAAAATATGCAATACCTTTGATATTTTTTTGAGGAAACTCCTTTGTTATTTTCGGTCCGAAAATATTTTCTTATTCTCTAAAGAAAATTTCCTCTTATAAGTATCGAGAAACCCTAGTAATTTTCCTACTTAAATGTTCTGAGCATGCCTTCAGTAACTCGCAGCTTCACTAAGGCAAACAAAGTGGAAGCTTAAAAAGTTAAGGATTGTCAGGGGATCGATACAGAAAGAAAGAAGAAGATTGTCCATAAAAGCATGTTTGATTGTGATTAATATAGTTCTAAAGGATTTCAAGAGGAGTCTTGCCTACTAGATTTTGATTTTCAAGATCCTAAGGTAACCAAATGGATCCCTACTTACAGTATGGTTGATTTCATCACTGGATTCGAAGAACTAAGGACCAATGGTTAGAATTTTTCCCATATGACCTAAAATTAAGGGAAAAAGAATATGATCGATTTGTTGGGAAGTTACAACTTATCAAGGTAATCCCCCACTATTTTCTCCCATTATTTGAAAACCACCCACTATATCTATCATGCCAACTACTCTATGATGGCTAGAGTTAGTTAACAGAAGTGATAGCTAAAATCAATGAATTAAGGTCACCAAATTCACTCTCATAAAAAATACACCATCTAAAAGGTGAGAAGGAGGGTTTGGAACCAAAGTTCATATCAACTAAGAAATTAGGGAATACTCAAGGATTAAGCTTTCAAATTGCAATCGCTGGAGGTATTTATAATCGATCTCTTTTTGCTTCTGTTTTTCATTATTCTATATTCATATTTTCATTAGAATATACATGTAGATACATTTAGGTTTTAGATTTGGTATCAGAGCCTGTAATCATCTCTGCCTTGCTTGCTATGTAATTATTTTGTTGATGTGTTTTAATTCCAGTAAGCTTTCATAAAATTAATTTACCTGTTAATAGTTTTTCAACCGTCGGTTAGGGTTGAATTTTGTATATGTCTTAATTGAATATCTAATGTGTGTTCTATTAAAATTTGAAGACAATCGGACACTGTTAAGGCTCCGAATAGATTGATTTTCCTAACTGTATTTCTGGAGAATTCAGATACCCGGTGGTACTGATGTAGCCCTTGTAAAAATTATCCAACCGTTAGATTTTTCTCATAATATAACTACATATGCTACCTGTTTTTTAAATTTTCCTGTAAAAATTTCAGGAAGATCGGACTCCAATTAGTACCCCATAACCCCTGCTAGACCAAACTGTGTCAGTAGAGAACTATGTCGAAATCAGGTTTATTGAATACCTTAGTCTGGAAATTCCAGCCGTTAGAACCTGCTGAAAATTTAATATGTTGTAGCGTAGGTCCTTATGAGTTTTCAGGTTGAATTTCATAAAAATCGGGTAAGTGTAACGCTACTCTTTACCTTCAAATGTTAGTTTCAGTTTTGTGCTGGCATTATGTCTTTGATCAAGAAGACGACAATATTTACGGTTGAATTTCCAGTTTACATTAATTAGTACATACAGAGACTTGGTAAACATAAGTTAGACATTGTGAGAATTTCTGAAAGGTTATGTTTGGGTGGCATTAGAGAATATAGCTTTGCAGAATATATTTAATTTAAAAAAAAAAAAAAACTAAGGATGTTTATGTTCTGTAACTAGTATCTGTAACTAAATTAAGGTATCAGCCAAACCCCACAGTGATAAGTTTCCATGTATAACTAAGCATCAAGTATATAGTTGGTGTGTACAATTGTGATAAGCCTCTATGACACATATGTTCGTCTGTACTTCAGTCATCATCACCAAGAATTAGCAAATTCTTATAAGACATATATTTCAAACTGGTACTATTGATAACCCTGAATTTTTTTATTTCTGTGCATCAGTTTGGGGTTAAGGAATATATCTGAATATGTTATTTACTACTTATGAGAGTGTAAATTCGTAGTAGGGAAAACTCACCAACATTTAGTCCTTAACTCATTTTAATGTGGGTCCAGTAGTTCTGCAATTATGATATGTAATTGACATTTGCAGATGATGATTAACTCTTCCTTACAGTATGTTAGACAGATCTAGATGAGCTATAAAAAAGCTAAAAGTGATGTCTGTTTAATCATATAGTCCTAAAGACATTTGTAATGACTGTTTTCTCATGTTGTATTATTATTTGTTGACATGTGCAATGGTTATAAATTATTAGTTATATATATATATATATTATGACCATTAGGATTGTACATGAATAAAGATTAAAGAAATATGTCAAGTGATTTAATAATTTTGGTAATTAGAGAGTAGCCACATCATCTCTATTTATTTAAAATTTTCTTAAGAAATCACATGTGGAAACTAGACATAAATTTGTAATTAATCATATGTAATATGATGAAATATGCCCACAGGAAATTTTATTATATTTGTATGATTAATTGGGGTGAAATATTGAATTATGTTCCTTAATCTACCCAAGGGAATTAAGGAATGAATATGGTTTAATAGTTTCATCATGTAGTTATGAATCTAATTTGAGTAGAACTTTAGCCCACATGAAAGTTTTATGTCACTAGATTCATATTTTTAAGCATGACTTGCATTGGTAAATCATGATTAAGTTTAAGTCTCAAATTTTTTGTTTATAAGCATATATATATTTTTCTTTGCAGCAATTTTAACTGGAAACATTTCTGATGTCAATTGTGACATTCCTGAATTAAAGGGCGATAACTATAAGGTGTGGAAAGAAAGAGTGATTTTAAAATTGGGGTGGATGGATATTGACTATGCTATTCGGAAAGACGAACCACCTAGCATAACTGAGACTAGTACTCTAGATGCAGTTGATCTTTATGAAAAATGGGATCGATCTAATCGTCTCTCAGTTATGTTCATAAAGACCAAAATTTGTGCTAGTATTCGGGGTTCTGTCGATAAGCATACTAAGGTTAAAGATCTCCTTAAAGCCATTGATGAGCAGTTTGTAAGTTCTGACAAAGCTCTTGCTAACACCTTAATTATGAAGTTTTCATCCATGAGGCACAATGGGTTTAAGAGTGTATATCATGAGCATGAGGGATATTGCGGCCCAACTTGAGGATTTGGAAGTTACCATGTCTGATTCTTTCCTAGTTCATTTCATTTTGTGCACTCTTCCTCCACAATATGGCCCCTTTAAGATATCTTATAACACACATAAGGATAAATGGTCAATTAATGAACTTATGACCATGTGTGTTCAAGAGGAGGGGATATTGAGGATGGAAGAGGGAGAAAAGGTGAACCTTACTATTGCTTCTTCTTCAAAGAAGAAAAGGGATCACATTAAGGAAAAGGGAAAGCTTTCAGCTAACCAAGGCATAAAGAAAGAGTTTCCATGTTTCTTTTGTAAAAAAAAGGGACACATGAAGAAAGACTACATTAAGCTTAAGACTTGGCTTGAGAAGAAAGGTAGTTTTCTAGCGTTTGTTTATGAATCTAATATGGTTAATATTAATCATAATACATGGTGGATTGACTCTGGTACTACAATCCATGTTTCGAATACCTTGCAGGGTATGACAAACCTAAGGAAACCAATGGGAAGTGAACATTACATCTATTCAGGCAGTCAGATGAGTTCACATGTGGAAGCTGTTGGGACATGCAGTTTAATTTTAAGTAGTGGTTTTAGTTTGCATTTAGAAAAGACATTTTATGTACCAGGTTTCACTAGAAACTTGATTTCAGTTTCAAGACTTGTACCTTTAGGAATTTCCTCTAATTTTTTCACATTCTGGTTTTAGTATTCTCAGAAATTCTGAAGTTATTGGTTATGGTATTTTTTCTATTGTCTTTATTTGCAAAATGATATCACTCATAGTTCTATGCATGTTAATATTGGGTTAAAAAGATGTATTATGAATGAGGACTCCTCAATTTTTTGGCACCGGAGATTGGGACATATCTCCATTGAGAGAGTTAAGAGATTGGTAAAGGATGGGGTACTTAGTACTTTAGATTTTACTGATTTTGATACTTGTGTTGGTTGCATTAAGGGAAATGCAAACTAAAAAACACAAAATTGGTTCCAAGAGAAGTTCAAGCCTATTAGAGATCATACACATGGAAATTTATTGTACAGACATGAACGCTAATGATCCGAAATACTTTATCACCTTCATAGATGATTATTCACAATATATGTATCTTTACTTATTTCGTTCCAAAGACGAAGTTTTGGATGCCTTTAAATTGTTTAAGATTAAAGTAGAGAAACAATGTGGTAAGCACATTAAGATTGTGAGATCATATAGAGGTGGAGAGTACTATGGTAGATTTCTTCATAGCACTAGAATTGTGGAATCAAGAAATGCTAAATTTCTTGAGAATGACTTGATTAGTGGGGGTGATCAATTTCAGGATATTGTTCCTGAAAAAGATAATGATCAACTTTCACCTACTGTTTCAAGTGATAAGTTGATTGTCAACTATTTCTAGTGACTATTTAGTGTATCTGCGAGATTCAGATTGTAATATAGGAGCCGATAATGATCCTATGTCATTTTCAAAAGCCATAAATTCTACAGATTCATACTTATGGATCAATGTATATACCTTAAGGTCAGTGGGAGCAAGATTTGTTTCCCTGTGTTGGATCAATATATATACCTTAAGTGTAGCACCCATTGTAAAAGGTGATCGGTTCAGCTTGGATCAATGCCCCAGGAATGACATTGAAAGGGAACAAATGAAAAATGTTTCATATGCTTCAGCTGTTAGTAGCATTATGTATGCTCAGGTCTATACTAGACCCGACATTTCATATACCGTTGGAGTATTAGTAAGACATCAGAGTAACCCAGGAATAGATCACTGGAAGGCTGCGAAGAAAGTGTTGAGATACCTTAAGGGTACTAAGGATTACATGCTTATATTTAAACGAACAAAATAGTCTTGAAGTAGTAGGCTAAGTTCGTCTCTTGTTTTGAGGCTACCTCACATGGTGTATGGCTGAAAGACTTCATATCTGGACTAAGAGTTGTTGACTCTATTAGTCGACCAATAAGAATGTATTATGACAATTCAGCTGCTAAGAATAATAAGAGTGGAAGTCGAAGTAAACACATCGACATAAAGTATCTAGCCATGAAAGAATGTGTGCAGGAAAAGAAAGTGATCATTGAACACATTAGCACTGAATTGATAATAGTTGATCCCTTGACTAAAGGCATGCATGTTAAAGGATTCAAGGATCATGTAGTAAGGATGGGACTTGGTCCCATTATGTAGTACATTCTTTGTGTTTTTTCTGAAGCTTTTATTTAGTTGGATTATTTCTCATTTGGAATTATGTACATACTTACTTTAGTTATCTTGTCGAGAAATATCATTATAGTTTGACCTAGAGTAAACATATGGTTTACTCATTAAGTTAAGTATGAGTGGTGAAAGACTAAATATGTTGTGATACATGGAAGATTAATTCTTGCTCTTAAAGAGGATTAATCGCCATGATCCGTATATGGAGTCTCTCGTGAAATGGATCAAGTGGGAGAGTGTTAGACTTTTTCCCATATGGCCTAAAATTAAGGGAAAAAGAATATGACCCATTTGTTGGGAAGTTACAACTGATCAAGGTAACCCCCCATTATTCTCTCCTATTATTTGAAAACCACCCACTATATCTATCATGCCAACTACTCTATGATGTCTAGAGTTAGTTAACATAAGTGATAGCAAAAATCAATGAATTAAAGTCACCAAATTTACTCTTATAAAAAATACACCATATAAAAGGTGAGAAGGAGGGTTTGGAACCAAAGTTCATATCAACTAAGAAATTAGGGAAAACTCAAGGATTAAGCTTTCAAATTGCAATAGCTGGAGGTATTTATAATCGATCTCTTCCGCTTTTCATTATTATATATTCATATTGTCATTAGAATATACATGTAGATACATTTAGTTTTTACACCAATCTCATCATATCGGTTCGGAATCAAGACTGGCTGAAAGACAGAATTGAAGAGACTATTGCAGATGTTGCAATGATAAAAGAACAAGTTGAGAAACTTGAAAAACAAGAAATGGTTGTTGACAAGTCTCTTGAGACCTATTTCAAGAGTTTGAACACTGAAGAAACTTCAGTAACATCTAAAGATTAAGTTTGATGCCTTGTACTTAATCTTAATAATAGGCTATCAATTGTTGATCCTTTTCAATTCTTGTATAAAGTCTATTTACAACTATCAATAATAAGAGTTTATTTTATAAATTTTGTGTTACTTTGATAGTTTGTGCATATTGTGATTCTCATGTCTCTTTGCTTATGATTATGAGATTACTTTCGGTTTTTATTAACCCTAATGTATCGATCTCATAATATGGTTATCTCTTATGATTTTTTGACTTTTTGATTTAGCAAGGTTCGGATCTAACCTAGTGGGTTGCTTTATCAAATAATCATAAGTAGATACTAATATAAACTCATGTGTGAAGTCACGATTATACTAATATCGATTTATGTCTCATAAGTTGCGTATTTAGTATACATATGAGTTTCGGTTTTAGCTTTTACATTGGCACGTAATCGCTAAGATCTTGTCGACTTTTATCTGGTAAAGGTTGTCTCGCTTTGTTGTTCTTTGTCTTGGCAGAGAATGACATGCACAGGGGAGAGTTCTATATTGAACTGGTGCTTAAACATTATATCTTGGTGGGCTGAGTGGTTGTGGAAACCAAGGGAAGAATTATTTTGATAATATCTTTCCTGATATGAAAACTTGATCGGTTCGGATCCTAGTTTGTCATATCAAAAGTGAGGTAACGATTTCATGTTTGGATAATCGTTTTCCTGAGAAAAGCTGATTTGAATGCCTATTCTTGCTTTTGCTTAACGAAATTCAGTACAATTGTTTGAGTACAATTGGTTCTGGTTAAGAAAAACTAAGTCAAGTTTGATTTTTTTTTTGCTTAACAAAAGGAGGTTCAATTGCTTTAGTCTAATTGATTCCTGATAAGAAAAACTAAGTTAATTATGATCTTAGTTTAGGCTTATCAAAACAAAGGTACGATTATTCAAGTCTAATGGATCCTTGAGAAAACTAGTCACCTAACCTAGTTTTGTCTTGTTTAAATGAGATACAATTATTTTTGAATAATTGAATCCTGATAAGTAACTAAGTTAATTCTGATCTTAGTCTGACTTATCAAATCAAAGGGAAAATTGCTTCGTGCAATTGTTTCCTTGATAAGAGCTAAAACAAATTTCTTAGGTAGTTTCGGTTTTAGTGTTGCTTATCTAAAATGGTATGTTAAACCTTTTTGCTTAACTTTTGTAGGTTGTATCGAGTTCTTATGAACCTGTAAGATCCTTTCGGTTTGCTTTTGTATTTTTTCATTTCTTTGTCATTTTTGTGACAAAAAGGGGGAGAAATATATGGAGTATACGGTGATTTATAATCACAGAGAAAGGATTTATGTGATGAAAAGTATATATCTAACGATAAAGTAAAGCATAGACAAAGGGGGAGAAACATATCATCATGCTATAGAATATTAAATACTACAAAAGGGGAATAAAAAATATCTTCAGATTGAATATATACCTAGATTTCCTTTAGGGGGAGTAAAGCTTTTGTTATTCAAATGCTTCAACAACAATATTTATTTTTGAATATGCGCAGGTTATTGTGCTGTTGAAACTAGGAATCAAACGTATAAAGAATGAGTTAAAAAACTGTTATGTAATGTAATATATTTATCTTTAATTCATGTATTCTCCATATGTATTAGAGTTTTTTCACTAACATTGACAAAGGGGGAGATTATTAGATCATTGCTCGGTTGAACCCGCCAAGTGTTGGTATGTCATATTTTAGTAAGTAAACTCAAAGTCGCTTGATTAAGAGTACTAGAGTCGACTTCGTTATGTTAGACTAGGAAGTCTAGAAATGTTGAGACATACACGTATTACTCTGAAGACCTGGAGAATCAGAAGACGTATCGACAACAACGAACACATCATCCTTCTACTTGAGGTTAGTAATACAAGACTTGACTTGTTTCCATTTGTATCTATGTTGCTTTCAAGTCGTTTAGATTGAAAACATAACATGAAAAGTTATATATTTGATACTCTAGTATTAGAGACTTAATCATTTTGATATGATCAAAGTGTCAATGAAGTATATACAAGTTGTCTTACAACTATGTTGTATATTGAATTACGAAGTATAACGTTTATCTTTTGAACTTTGTAATTACGACATAGACATAATCTTTGTAACTTGTTTCTAGATTGTGTATTTAACTTAGGGTTGATTTTATACCTAGAAAACTTTGTTTAACTACATGAATTTGAGGAAGTAGACTTTTTGAAACTTGTTTCGTAGTTGAAAGAAATCGATAGGATTGGTGGTCCAATTTCTATTGGAAATCTATTACAAGACCGATCCCCATTGGGAACCTACTAGAGGACTGATCCCTATTGGAAACCTATTCCAGAACCGATTCCTTTTGGGAATCTATTCCAGAACTGATTCCCATAGCAAACTAAGTTTCCGGTTTTCACATATTCTTTTGGATTGTGTATTTCGGAAATTAGGGTTTTCCTAATGAAAGTTCTGGATGTCGACATAATGAGTATTTTGAACATGTGCTGAAATCTTATCTTATAATTGTTCAAAGATATTCCTTGATACTCAAGGTGAGATCCCAAACCGAAATGTTTGAGAAACTTCTAGTGAGATTATCAAATGTATATGTTTTATTATCCAGCAAATAAAACATATCTCTGAAAGCTATATTAGTTAAGCATAATTGTATACCAGCTAATATTTGGTTGTCTTTCATGAGGGATTTCGGTAGTATAGTTGGATATGGGTTGGAATTAGACACAACCGAAAATGAGAGTATATTGCATATCTTTTAGATATTTCCGGTTATGGAAATTCCTTGGTGTCCAAACTACATTGGTCTATAAATAATGAAGTTTGTTCTTCTTAAAAATTTATCTTGATAAAGGCTGACAACTTAATTTTGTAGTCACTGCTATAGCTGACTAATAGTATTACTTGTAATACTAAACTGGAGAGGAGAGTAACCTAATTAGGCGATATCTCTTACGTCCGCTAGTTTAAATACTTTTGTGGGATCAAAAAGCGTCCAGATAGTACCGTTGGTGGGAAACTAGAATTTGCATTTGTTATTTTAGTTTTGATTTGATTGACTAACGGTAGTTGAACCTTGATATCTACTAGTTTTATTATTCTTGAGAGCCTTTTCTTCTGACATAAGTTCACTCAAGCTAGATCAAGGATCGACAAGGTTCATATCTGTCTTTAGATCTGAATGATAGGCTTGTAATCATGCATTGTCAACAGACTCCGTTCTGTACGTCATCGACTACAAAGGAATCAAGTTTGTTTGTGAAGGTACATTGAAGGCAATTATTGGAGATTTGAAGATAAAAAGATTTCTTATTGGTTTCCAATCTTTGTGATTATACTTTACACATACTTGATCGGCTGGGATCCGACTAGAATTGTTTATCTTTGTTAAGCGATTGATTTGCTAGTCCTAATAGATCGACGTCATTCTATAGATCTCTTTGAGATCTATTTAGTTTGATTGCTAATCTAGATCTGGTTTCCTTGATAATCTAGATCTAGGTTGATCTATCAACAAAAGAGTTTATTAAATTAAACGGAAGAGCCTTTGTTGAACTAAACACAATCTCTGATCCATAGACTAATCAAGTTACGCACCCAAATCAATCTAAGAATCAATCATAAATATTAGATATGGTAAAGAAAAACGATAAGATGATTAATACTCCGAACAAACGTGTATAACTAATAAAGATTCACGTCTAGAACATCGAATTCATCCTTAATCAACAAAATTTTAGCTACTCATATTACAAAGAAGAAGAAGATGAAGGAATGGATAATTTCCCCCTAAAGGGGTAAACCCTAGGTTTAAGATGTAGAATAAGCTCTAGAATATTGTGTCTTGTTTGATCCTTTGATGTCTTCTTTGATAGCCTTCAATGCTTGTCCCTCAAGTATCCTTTCATCATAGGGTTTATAATCTTTCCCTAACCATGTTTCATTATTTTAGAAGTCAAAATACGTCAAAAAACGTCCCTTGGGTTTGCCACAGTCGGCATGGTCGAACTCCAATGAACCGTGCCGACTCTAGGGTCAAAATAGCTCAAATCTCTGCTCCAAAAATTGCTCTAGTTGGCATAGTCGATTTCCTATGAGCAATACCGATTCTAGGGGTCAAAAATACGTTCTCTGCTCGAAATAATGTTACAGTTGGCATGGTTAATAGCAGTGACAATTCCTGTGTTGTAGGTCGTTTTTCTTCGTCTCGGTTGTTTTTGCCGTAACTTTTTCGTCCGAACTCGGAATGACCTTATTGTTTTCGCGTTCACTTTGTATTCTCGTTCTATTCAAAATGGTATTAAGAACTCCTGGATTTGAATGAGTTAAAATTGTTATTTGGACCTTCTTCATCAGTAGTACTTCAGTTCCTTACTCATTTAAGCACTTTGTATCTCCTTTTCGGATGATTCACCTTATATGATACATAAGATAGAAAAAAAGTGTAATAACAAGTAATATTCAAGAATTATAGCTAAACTAGTATGGATTTGACACTCGAAACATGTAAATTATGCACCTATCGAATTCCCCCACCTTAGCTTTTTCTAGTCCTCGAGCAAACTAAACTAAACAACCCCCTTTCGTCGAGGAAACAATTACAATTAGCATGTGCAACAAGCCTTTAAACCCATAGGTCCCTAGTTGACGGTTTATAGTCTCGAAAGGGTTTACAAGAGGTATACCCGCAAAACCTATTCTCCAAATCCCAGCTACATGTGAAGAATCTAGGAACGACGCTAACAATCTCTATAATTGGCTACTTATTTTTAGGCTATGAGAGGAGTTACCATGTATGAATCCAATTGATGTACACGAGTTTGCGTTCAAGCATACTAAAATTTATATATAAGAATTTAAATATCTACTCAAATAGTCATACAATGGACCACGATACTCGGAATCTAACAAACCACAATCACATGAATAGATTAAGAAGATGGATATGGAGATAGAAGTGTGCGCATGTTGACTAAGGTGAACGGTGTTTCCCAGAATATATGTATGAATGTCAGAGCCAAGATGAATCCTAAAGGATTGAGATATGCTCCCACTGGTCTTAATCCTAATTCTAGTATCGACTCAACTGGTATATACAAGGGCCCCAGCGGTCGATATATTGAATGTATAAATTTTTTATGAATGTATGAACAACATGATTAGATATTTTGAATCCATGCACATGCTCCTTTTTAGCAGATTACATGATAGTTCTCATGGATCCTACATTCTACTCTTGCTAAGGAGATGGAGACAGGGAGAACATACACATATTGCTATTCAAATGTCAATATTCGAGTTCTTTTTTGTTTGGTCTACTTTAAATAAAATACAATAATGCGGCCTGATCTCAATCACTCTACTTCATCCCAGCGGCGACACCAAGGCAATACTAGTACCCCACCATATCACTTAGAGAAACATATACAGTTGCAAAATAAAAAACAGAAAGTAATATGTTGTCGACTCTGAGATATAGTGACGACTATCATGTTATTTCTAACACTTGAGCCAGACTCCCTTTTATGAATATACCATTTAGCTTGGTACCTCAACTCCTACAAACAAGAGGTTTGTTTCCATCCCACTTAGATTGGTTAGTGTTATCCTGAATTAACACAAGTTTTTGGACTTTGGAGTTTATCATATAATTATGTGTACAAAAAGTTTAAAAATTCTACCTAAAAAGTAAAAATTATAAATAAAGACTAAAAAGTCTATATGCAAAATATATAATACTCCCCCACACTTAAACCTTGCATTGTCCTCAATGAAATTTAGTCATCCAAAGTAAAATTCAAGGTGGAAAATCCTAATATGATATGAAATATACAAAAAAAATAAAAATAAAAGAAATAAAAAAGATAAGATAAAGATAGAAATACAAAACCAGTGGGTTTCCTCCCATTCAGCTCTTAGTTTAACGTCCTCATCCTGAATCACTGGTTATCGTTCGTATACCAATAATCTAAAAATCTGATAGTCCACCCTGAAAAAAATCTGCAGTACAAGTAACAACTTCATAAAAACGTTAGCGTAATATATAAATATCGAAACATTTGTATTCTGGTAGTTTCCCCCACGCTTAGTTATTTCTACACTCGGAAGTGGAAAGAGAACATAAAACAGGGGAACTTCTATGGGTTCCTCTCGGTGAACCTGCACAATGCTAACACATATAGTGGTAGATAATTATAAGAAAAACAATCCTTAAGAGTTATAATAACATAAATCCCCAACCCTAGATGAGGTATCTCCTTAAAAATCGGGTTAAAAACTCTTTGTAAAACTATTTCAATTAGGGAAAGAGGGTAAAAAGATATATAATCATGCAAAGGATTAGATAAAACTTTCACAATCTCTTGTATTACGGGATCCTCATCATTATTAAACAATTCCAATGAATTATTTAACTCATGTGTATCGTGGTCCTCTATCAAGCTTTTTAGCCATTCTTCGTCAGTTTCTGCTTTAACCGAAATCTCAGCATCATTATAATTATTGGTAAGCTCAATTGGGTCTTCCAAGAAATCGATCAATTTGGTTTCATTCTCCATCACCATTTCTTCAACAACCTCGTCATCGGAGTCAGAATCCTCTCCGAAAAATTCTAGGTCATTGGTGCAAATCCTAAGTTCTTCGTTCGAGTACGTTACACCATTTATAACAGCGGTTATGTCACATCCGTTCTCCTCCTTTTGAATAGGCGAGTGATCATTATCAATATCCGGAGTTGATCAATTTGACTCCTTAAAATTTCCATAGCCTGGTCACGCTCATCCATCTTTTGATTTTATCTCAATTCTATATATTGTTAATGCTCTTTTTTGTACTAATTGTGTTATTTTATGTGCTTGTAGGTGTTTTTGGGAAATAAACAATTTTGGAAAATTTGGCTCGAAAAATTTCTAAAAAGGCATCCCTGGATATGTGCTAAAGGGACCCCATCAGAGGATAGGGGGACACCATCTTCTTTTCAAAATTTATACAGAAATTTTAGCAGGAAATCAGTTATTGAACCTGCGAGGATTTTGCTCGAGAGTTTTCTGGTTTCTTTCATCAGTTTGGATTGGTATCATTTTATTTCGAGTAAACATGGGTGGTAATTATTTTGGAAATGAAAAAGGAAGGATAATTCTCTGATTTGATGAAAACAGGGAAAGTATATTCACGTGAGGATATCTCGGGATTTTGGTTGTGTGTTAAACGTGTTTGGAGAGTTTGAGATGCTAGTAGACGCGTGAAAGTAAAGGGAAAAATCCTGAGATTATTTTCCTTAATTGTGAGAAGATATTGGAATCTACTCGGGATATTTGGAGTTGCTGAGATGTATAAATAGTGAAGGTGGAAGCCATAGAAGCTTATGGAGGGTTAGAAAGAGTTTTGGGAGAGAACTGAGCGAAATCGAGAGTTTGGGGGAGGTTGCAGAGCTTAGAATTGAGAAAAAAATAGGTTTCAGAAATTTCCAGTTTGTTGCTGGTGAAGAAGAAAAACAACGTCGCAAATAAGAAGAACAACGTCATAAATAAGAAGAACAACGTCGTGAAAGAATCTGTTATCTTTTCTACCATTTAGCGACATAGAAAACATTATTTGTAACGTTTATAAACGTTTCAATTCTCTATGTTACATACCTTTCTTCTTGTAATGAATATAAATTTTGAGCGTGTTTCCAACATTAGGAGCTAAATCCCATTGCTGAGGCGACAGAGGAAGCTATTTTTCCAATAATTATATGGTAATATTTATTTAATTAATTTATGCACTTCTTTTATGATTATTTGCCTTGGTTAAAAATTGATTTAATGATTTTTATTACACAATTGTTATTTCTTTTGATGGTACATGCTTGGCCTAGGGTTTTTGATGTTCCATGCTTTCGATATACAATTGTTAGTTTCAAAATCTACTTGCAATATTTTAGAATCAAATTAAACGTAAGAATTGCATAATTATGTTATTGAATTAAATCACTTTAAAAATTAGAAATTAGTAGAATCTTAGCCTAGGTTTTCTCTCAACCTTGTTATCAATTTTATTTGAGTTTGCTATTTTTAGTCTTAGAAATTAGGTTTAAATCCAAATCTGCACAAGTCTTGAACGAAGTTTTCTTACCACTATCAAAATCTCATCAATTTTTGGCGCCGCCGACACAGACCTGCGTTTTTAGATTTGTTTTTAAGTTTAGTTTTATTTCTTTTAGTAGTTTTATTTTAGATTTTTATTTTTTGTTCTATTTTATGTTTCTTGGGTATTTGTCTTTTTATTGTAGGTTTTGAATCAAAAAGAAATTGGAACCAAATAAAAGTTCAATTTTACGATTAAAGCTAAAAGATAAAGTGAAAAGAACGGAGAAAAGACGAATAATTTTATTTTTGGACTTTATTTATTTTTGTTAGTTTTTATTTTCTTTATTTCTTTGTTTTGGACTTTTATTTCTTGTTGCTTGCTTATTTATTTTTTGTACTTTATTTATTATTATTAAAAAAATAAATAAAAAATAAACACAATCGCAAACACCAATTGCATCTTTCATCGGACAACGATTTTTAGGAAAACTTGTGGGATAGTACGGTGAACCCTCTAGGCATTATCATCCGAAACACCACAAACCCCAGCCTTATACCTTTGACCAGTCTTTGACTGTAGGTATATTTTGCTGCGGTAACCCAAGCTTACCTAAAATAGTGAACCCCAGCATTTGCATGTGCACATATTCTTGCTAACACTAGTAGTTCTACTTGTGTATGCGTCATTGTATCCGTGTAGGAGATAAACTTGAAGAAAACAACCTTTTTTGTTTAAGTCCGACACGTTACACAGATTTAAGTGGGACATCCGTTTTCGCTAAATGGGTGGTAATAATGAGAATGAGGTCTAGGTAAACAAGACCCTAAGAGATCGTGTGAACCCTTCTATAGTAGTACGTGACCCAGGGGTAGTTATCCCAGCCACTACTGTCAAATTCGATATTAAACCTGGGACAATTAGCATGCTTCGAACATTTAGGGGGTTAGAGAATGAGAGCCCGTATATCCACATAAGAGACTTTTAAATGATTTGCGAAACAATAAGTTATCCGAATATCCCTAAAAATGTGCTTAGGTTGCGTTTTTTTCCCTTCTCTCTTGATGAAAAAGCCAAAAAGTGGTATCATTTCATTCCTTCTAAAATAATCACCACCTGAGACGGTCTTGTAGAGGTTTTTGTTAAGAAGTTTTACCCACACCATAGGATTTCTTCTGTTCATCAGTCCATTCAGACCTTTAAGCAGAAATTAGGTGAAAACCTACACGATTATGTAGAAAGGTTTAATGAATTGTTATACAAGTTTCCACATCACGGCCCACATGGCCCAGATTTTATATGAGGGCCTAGATAGTGAAACCCGTATGCAGGTAGAAACAATGAGTGGTGGGAAATTCACATATCAAGACCCATATACATGTTTTGACTCGTTTATCGAGTTAGCTGAGCAAAGAAGGCAGTGGGCTTCGATGAGAGAACCATAAATTTCTAAGAATTCTATCCATAGGGTCGATAGAGTTGATAATGGGTCATACATCCTTAGAAGTCTAGGGGACTTAGAAATGAACCAAGGGTCAAACCAGGCTAGATACGAAGAGCAAGCACATGCTCTTTATAACAACTCTAGGTTTGAAAAACGTCAGAGGTATGACCCATATTCTGAAACTTACAACCCTGTTTGGAGAAACCATCCTAATTTTTACTGGCCCAAGGGCCAGAATCAAGGCTAGTCTAGTAATGCTCAGGATCTCCCAGTTTTTGGTTATACTAAGAATCCTTCAGGACCAGCCCAATTTCAGAACCCTTCAGGTTAGAAGATCATGAGTTTAGAAGAGTCTCTCACCCTTTTATCTCATAACACTGCAAATTTTCAGCGATCGGTTGAAAAAAGTTTACAAGATAATAAAAAGGTTATTTCCGATTTACGAAACCAGTTTAGTCAGATGAATGAGTTTTTGAGAGAAAAAGGCAAGTTTCCAAGTCAGAAACAACTCAATCCTAGAGGAGTTCATGAAGTATCTTCTGGAAAGAAACCGTTCAACCATGTGAACTCTTTTACAACCCTTAGGAGTGGTCGAGTGGTGGACAATAAGGTAATCATGCCCGATAGTGAACTTGTTGTAGTTCACCCTTTTGAGACAGTAACTGAAGAGACTGATAGAGTCTCTAAAGAGTCTAATGCGGTTCCTGAGAAATCTGATTTTGTACCCAGAGCCCCATTCTCACAACTGCTAGTACCAACTAAGAAGGAATCCAAATTTAATGATATATTGGAGATTTTTAAGCAAGTCAACATAAATCTTCTTTTATTAGATGCAATCAGGCAGATTCCTACTTATGCCAAGTTCTTTAAGGATCTTTGTATGCAAAAGCGAAATCTTAGTGTACAGAAGAAAGCCTTTTTAGCTAGTCATGTAAGTTCAATTATCCAGAACAACCCAACTCCTAAGTACAAAGACCCAGGTTCTCCTACCATTTCTGCACAATAGGTAACTACCGTGTTGAGAAAGCGTTACCTGACTTAGGAGCCAATGTGAACTTGCTTCCCTACCATGTGTACCTCCAGATAGGACTTGGTGACTTAAAACCTACCCAGATAACACTTCAGTTAGCTGATAGGTCTGTGAAAATTCCTCGTGGTATTGTCGAGGATGTTCTTATTGAGGTTGATAGGTTTATTTATCCTGTGGATTTTGTTATCCTGGATACCCAACCTGTCCCTGACCCAGAAAACTAGATACCTGTGATATTAGTTCGCCCGTTTTTAGCTACATCTAATGCGAACATAAATTGTCGAAATGGTATTATGAATTTATCTTTTGGTAATATGACTATTGAGATGAATATTTTCAAAATAAGTAAGAAACCCCCTGAGCTATATGACATGTACATCGAAAAGGTGAAAATGATATGAACATTAGTTTAGAAGTTTTTACCAAACATCTTATCCGAAGATCCATTAGAGAGTTGTCTGTCTTATTTTGACTTAGATTTTGACGATGATAGCACCATTTAGCAAGTGAATGCTCTGTCAGACTCTACCCCTTCGTTAGATACTAATAGATAGAAATCTAAGTTCGAACCACTACCATTTTCTAATTCTACCTTAATTCATTCTTTAGAAAAGCCTTCTAAGTTGGAACTCAAACCATTGCCAGATACTCTGAAATATGCGTTTTTAGGCCCATCTGAGACTTTGCATGTAATTGTAGCATCCGACTTGGATAGTGATCAGGAAAGTAAGATAGTGATTGTACTTCAAGACAATAAGAAAAGCTTTAGGGTGGACCATAACAGACATTAAGGGTATAATTCCTACTGTTTGTATGCATCAGATTCATTTAGAGGATGATACCAAACCTTCTAGGGAGATGCAACGTCGACTTAACCCTAACATGAAAGAAGTAGTTCGAACTGAGGTGCTTAATTTGCTAGATGCGGGTATTATCTACCCCATTTCACGCAGTAAGTGGGTCAGCCCCGTTCAGGTTGTTCCCAAGAAATCAGGTATCATTGTAGTCCAGAATAATGATAATGAGTTAATCCCAACACTAGTAACCACATGTTGGCATGTTTGTATTGACTATAGAAAATTGAACAAGGTCACAAGAAAGGATAACTTTACTCTTCTTTTCATAGACCAAATGATAGAACGATTATCTGGACATAGTCATTATCTCTTGTTAAATGGCTACTTTGGTTATATTCAGATTGTTATTGCCCCAGAAGACCAAGAGAAAACCACTTTTACCTGTCCCAAGAAGGTTTAGTATCCTTCTTCTTTCCAAGAAGGATACTAAACCTAGATTGATTAGATGGATCATGTTGTTACAAGAATTTGATAGGATTTTAGAATACCTTATATAAATAAACCGCAATCGCACGACTTCTACAATACATACAACGGCAAGTACGGGTCGAACCCACAGGGAGAGGGGACAATACTGCAATCAATATCTCTAATCAACTAATCAAGAATAATATTTTTGGATTTTTCCGAATAAAGTTAAAACAAGAAAAATAAAATAAACTAATAAAATAAATTGAATGGGAGAAACAGTAACCAGGGTTTGCAGTATCCACCACTATTTCTATTTAATTACTGAAGTGAAACATAACTCCTGAATATTCATCTATTGTTCGTTCTATCGACATCACATATTATGTGTATTAGAGTCGCAAATGTCACTGGGACGCCCTAAGCATGGCGTATCAAAAGCTCTAAGTCTCATGCATACACCATCTAATTGCTTTAGCGATAAAATTATACAAAACTAATTATAGGTTCAAAAATAATATCTAGCTCTTCTAAGCATACCCCATCTAAGGATTTAACCCAAGCATGAAATATCAAATAAGTAGACAAACATATTTGCTATCCTATCAATTATGCGCATAGGTTATTGTATTGTACAGAACCAGTGAAGCAACAACTAATTTTATCATTAAATCAATAAACAAAATCATGGAACTAATTTCAAATCATGATAGTGTCTATCAAATAAATCAATTTAATTGGTCTAAAACTTTTATGTGTTTCAACATAAACCCTAGCTATAAAAATCAGTGAGACATGTAGATGGATTTCTTAAAATCCATAAAAATAATTAACAAGAATAGAAAGGAAGAATTAGACCCAAAAGCCTGCGTTGTCATTTCTTCTCATGTACAGCTTCCAATCTAGAAGAACATAACCAAAAAAATACGCCTAGCTTCTCTGCCAGCCGCACTCCCTTTTCTTTTATAATCTCCTCATCTCTCACCTACCTTTTTCCCCAGCTATGTCTAGCTCTGTCCCCTTCTCTCCGCCTATTCCCCAAAAGAAAACCTCCAAGGAAAAGGACCTAACCATACTAGCCTCTCCCTTTCACTTCACCCTCTCTTTGACTCTATTTCTTTTCTTTTTAACCTACTCTCTACCCTAGGTCTTCTTTTTAGCTTTCTCTTTCTTCCCTAGGTCTTTCTTCCACCTATTTTCCCTAGGTCTTTCTTCTCTTTCCATTTTCCCACCAAAAGAAAAACCTAAAAAGCAAGTCTAAGAGAAAAGTATCCAAGAAGAAAGAATTCGTATCTCTCTTTCTTTCTGTATAGCTTCACCCATCACGTGAATAGCCAACCTCCTCTATCTCTAGCCGTCAACTCTTTTAAAAGTTGTCCACCTCAATCATCAAAGTCCAATCCCACTTCTTCTTTTGCATCAGACATTGTCTCTCTTTAATCAGTAGCCAAACTAGCCTTAGCCTCCTACTTCTATTCCCAAATGTACATTGTCCCCCTTACCATCCGTCAGACTTTCACGTATTTGTCTAGCCAACAACAAAAAGATGCTCATGCCTCTCTGCCCTTCAGCCAACGTCCACTCCTACAGGCTTTGTTTCTCTTTATGAAACTAAGATTCAAAGCATCTATCCACAAAGACATTGCCTAATATTTCTGTTAGTGGCCAATGATCATGATCCGACGTCTATCTGCCATGTTTACTTGCAACTTTGGATTTCAGTTGTACCAGTTAAAAATGCATACAATGAATAAAAATAATATAAAAATAAGTCCCACCAAATATAAATTAGATGATAAAAAATGTATAAATTATACGCTTATCAAATACCCCCAAACTTATATTTTGCTAGTCCTCGAGCAAAACTAATCTAGAAATAAAATAAAATCCTAACTCACTTTCGCAGGAATCGCGACTACATTTAGCATATGTAATCAGCCTTTAAACCCCTAAGTGGCCTTAGCGGACGAGTTTTGTCTCGTGAGGGTTTACAGAGGTATACCCACAAAACCTTTACTCCAAATTTTAGCTACCTGTGAACGATTGGGGATAAACACTAAACAAGCTATTTAGTTGGCATACTAAATTCTTCGGCTATAAGAATCATTACCCTGTATGAATCCAATTGTTGTACACCAGTTTGCACTCAGCGTACTACTCAAATAACCATTGAACATCCAAAACTGGATATAATTCACATTGCTCTAAATCAATCAAATTCAAACACAGGGATAGATTAGAAGATGAACATAGAATTAATGAATGGTTCATATGTTGACTAAGATGAACAATGTTTCCAAAAATATTAGTATAAAGTCCGCTCAGATGCTCCTATTTTTATTATTATTTATATACATAATTTATTCTTTTTTATTTCTTTTTTTTATGACTACATGATTAGATCTTTTGAATCTAAGCGCATGCTCCTTTTCAGCAGATTACATGATAGTTCCCATGGATCCTGCATTCCACGCTTGCTTAGGCGACGGAGACAGGGAAAACACACACATATTGCTGTCAAAGTGTCATTTTTTTGACAAAATTAAAATTTAACGTATCCGAGCTATGACCTTATGGCAATACTAGGGCCCCACCAAATCACTTATAGAAACATAAAATTGTAAAAATAAAAAAACAGAAAGTGATATGGTTATGATGATTCCGAGATATGCTTGTTCAATGATTATAATGTTATTTCTAACACCTGAGTGCATCCAGATATGAATAGACCATTAAGCTTGGCACACCAATTCCTATAGATAAGATCTATGTTTCCATCTAACTAGAATGGTTAGTGTCATCCTGAATAATTCACAAGTTTCTAAATTTCAGAGTTTCTTTATTGACATAAATTTTCGAAAACTCTACCCCCAAACCTAAATTTAACATTGTCTTCAATGTTTCAAATCGTGCAACCTAGAATGTTATGCAATAAATATAAATAAGAGAAAAAAATGTAAATCAAAGAGAAGGGATTGGAAGATTTCACCTGATTGACGCAAGAAAAGCAGTATTCTCTGTAACACACATCAAATGGTAGTAATAACAAAGAACACCAAAAACTAAAATAAAAAATAAATACAAAAAAGAAAATAAAAACAAAAAAATAAAAATAAAAATCTACCTACTGGATATGTACAGAAAGGATTCCCATACACTAAAAACCTGAAAATTTGGGGATCAAACCAAAATAAAATATATACAAATGACAGTTTCACAATTATATCATGGCAACGCGGAGACACTGAAACTATCAACAATAGAGCATTACCCCAAACCAAGTTTTTACTACACTCGGAAGTGCGTAAAGAACAAAATATGAGGATAATATTGGGATTGGGGAAATATTGATTGGTTCATGCACAGTGTCATGAAAAAGCAAGTCCTCTGGGTATTTGGATGCAAAGTAATCCAACAAAACTTTTGAAGCACATAATTCTAACCCTAAATTAGGTAACTTTTGGAAGTATGGGGGTCTAGAAACAACCTCTAAGTCGTTAAACCCAAATACAATTTCCTCGGAATTAACACATACATCATCACCAGGTTTACATTGTCATTTTCCATAATCCAAAACGGGTGCAGAATCTAGCAACGCATTAACTTCTTCTAAATGCCTATCCTCATCGTAGTAGGCTCCAAAATGGGCCAAGCGCTCTCTAACGGGTCATTAACACTATTGGTGCTAGAATCAATCATGCAAACAGACTCCATATATATAAAAGAAAATTAAATTAAATTAAATAATTGCTCCTACCCTTATAATTGGAACGGAAGAGTTCAAAGAACTCAACTAAGTATTTTTCCACTTCGAAAAGCAGTACTAGTACCTCGTATCAACATTCACAATTTAGGGTAATGAGCGTCAAACCTGTCAAAATCGTTCAATATATAATTCACAAGCAAGAAACCCGTGAATATTTTGCAGCAGACGAATTTTGTTGAGCTAGACGACCAGGAGCAACCCCAAATATACCTGAAATAAAATTCTAAGACACAAAACTAGTCAAAAAGAACTAAAACCTAAAAAAAAAAAAAAAAAAAATATTAAAAAAAAATAAATAAATAAAGTAAAAACATAAATTACGATTAGAAAATCAAAAAAATACTAATTACAATATTCCACAACCGCTCACCGGCAGCGGCGCTAAAAATTGATAGGATTTTAGAATACCCTATATAAATAAACCGCAATCGCACGGCGTCTACATGCAGAAAACGACAAGTACGGGTCGAACCCATTGGGAGCGAGGACAATACTGCAACCAATATCTCTAATCAACTAATCAAGAATAATATTTTTGGATTTTTCCGAATAAAGTTAAAACAAGAAAATTAAACTAAACTAATAAAATAAATCGAATGGGAGAAACAGTAACCAGGGTTTGCAGTATCCACCACTATTTCTATTTAATTACTGAAGTGAAACATAACTCCTGAATATTCATCTATTGTTCGTTCTATCGACATCACATATTATGTGTATTAGAGTCGCAAATGTCACTGGGACGCCCTAAGCATGGCGCATCAAAAGCTCTAAGTCTCATGCATACACCATCTAATTGCTTTAGCGAGAAAATTATACAAAACTAATTATAGGTTCACAAAAAATATCTGGCTCTTCTAAGCATACCCCATCTAAGGATTTAACCCAAGCATGAAATATCAATAAGTAGACAAACATATTTGCTATCCTATTAATTATGCGCATAAGTTACTGTATTGTACAGAACCGGTGAAGCAACAACTAATTTTATCATTAAATCAATAAACAAAATCATGGAACTAATCTTATTCAAATCATAATAGTGTGTATCAAATAAATCAATTTATTTGGTCTAAAACTTTTATGTGTTTCAATATAAACCCAAGCTACAAAAATCAGTGAAACATGTAGATGGATTTCTTAAAATCCATAAAAATTATTAACAAGAATAGAGAGGAAGAATTAAACCCAAAAGCCTGCGTTGTCATTTCTTCTCATGTACAGCTTCCAATCTAGAAGAACATAACCAAAAAAATACGCCTAGCTTCTCTGCCAGCCGCACTCCCTTTTCTTTTATAATCTCCTCATCTCTCACCTACCTTTTTCCCCAGCTATGTCTAGCTCTGTCCCCTTCTCTCCGCCTATTCCCCAAAAGAAAACCTCCAAGGCAAATGACCTAACCATACTAGCCTCTCCCTTTCATTTGACTCTCTCTCTGACTCTCTTTCTTTTCTTTTTAAACTACTATCTACCCTAGGTCTTCTTTTTAGCTTTCTCTTTCTTCCCTAGGTCTTTCTTCCACCTATTTTCCCTAGGTCTTTCTTCTCTTTCCATTCTCCCACCAAAAGAAAAACCTAAAAAGCAAGTCTAAGAGAAAAGTATCAAAGAAGAAAGAATTCGTATCTCTATTTCTTTCTTTTATAGCTTCACCTATCACGTGAATAGCCAACCTCCTCTATCTCTAGCCGTCAACTCTTTTAAAAGTTGTTCCACCTCAATCATCAAAGTCCGATCCCACTTCTTCTTTTGCGTCAGATCTTGTCTCTTTTTAATAGTATCCAAACTAGCCTTAGCCTCCTACTTCTATTCCCAAATGTACATTGTTCCCTTTACCATCCGTCATACTTTCACGTATTTGTCTAACCAATAACAAAAACATGCTCCTGCCTCTCTTCCCTTCAGCCAACGTCTACTCCTACCTGCTTTGTCTCTCTTTATGCCACTAAGATTCAAAGCATCTATCTACAAAGACATTGCCTAAAATTTCTGTTAGTGGCCAGTGATCATGATCCGACGTCTATCTGCCATGTTTACTTGCAATTTTGGATTTCAGTTGTACCACCTAAAAATGCATACAACGAATAAAAATATTATAAAAATAAGTCCCAACAAATATAAATTAGGTGATAAAAAATGTATATATTATACGCTTATCAGAATTCTCTCTGGAAATTAGAGACAAAAAGGGTAATATAGTAAAAGACCACTTGTCTAAGCTTGTTGTTGATTCCCTTGATGATTCTCCTCCTGCAAGAGATAGTTTTCCCGATGAACAACTTTTCGTTGTTTCCCAATTACCTTTGTTTGCGAATATAGTGAATTATCTTGTTACTGGTCGAATGCCTCAACATTGGGTAAATAAGATCGTTCTAGGTTTTTAGCCGAGGTAAAGCATTTATTTTGGGACGATCTTTATTTGTTTAAGTATTGTCCAGACCAGATTATTAGAGGATGTATACCTGAGAGTAAACAGTCCAATATTATTTCCTTTTGCTATGATCATGCTTGTGGAGGTCACTTTAGTGCTAAGAAGACTGCTGCTAAGATATTGCAGTGTGGATTCTACTGGCCGTCATTGTTTAAAGGCTTCCACAGTTACTGTGTTGCTTGTGAGCGCTGCCAGAAGTTAAGAACCATTTCCCGTATAAATATGATGCCTTTGAACCCTATTTTAGTTATTGAGGTCTTTGATGTGTGGGGCATTGATTTTATGGGTCCATTTCCTAATTTTGTTTTGTAATCTTTACATACTTGTCGTTGTAGACTATGTGTCTAAATGGGTTGAGGCAGTTTTATATAAAACGAATGACCACAAGGTTGTGGTCCAATTTTTGGATGATAACATATTTTCATGTTTTGGTACACCACGAGCTATAAGTAGCGATGAAGGATCACACTTTTGTAATCGACCGTTTAAGCTCTTGATGAAGAAATATGGTATTACCCACAAAGTAGCTACCCCATATCACCCATAAACTAGTGGTCAAGTAGAGGTTTCCAACAGGGAGATAAGATGTATTTTAGAGAAAATAGTCAATCCTAATAGGAAAGACTGGTCTTTGAGGCTTACTGAGGCCTTATGGGCTTACCGTACTGCGTTTAAGACCCCAATTGGAATGTCACCTTATTGTCTAGTTTTTGGAAAGGCTTGTCACCTTCCTGTTGAGGTAGAACATAGAGTATATTGGGCTGTAAAGTAGATTAATTTTTCGCTTGACAAGACAGGAGCTCACAGAAAACTCCAGCTCAATGAATTGGAAGAGATTTGTAGAGATGCATACAATAGTGCTAATGAGTATAAGAACAAAATGAAACTTGTGCATATTAGAAATATTTTAAGAAAGTCATTTTATCCAGGTCAAAAAGTTCTTCTGTATGATATTCGTTTGCTTCTATTTCCCGGGAAGTTACGCTCTCGGTGGACCGGTCCTTTTGTGGTCCCAACTGTTTTTCCTCATGGTGCTATTGAAATTGAGACTCAAAATAGTAAAAGTACTTTCAAAATTAACGGTCAGATTGAAACCATTTTTAGAGCCTTTTCCTACAGGTGATGTTGAAGAGGTCCCTCTGGAGGACCCTGCTTACCTTGATTGATTAGCAAGGTTATTATTGTAAATTAGTAAGTTTCATAGGTTTTTGTTTTTATTTTTCTGTTTTAATTTTCTGTCTTATTCTCCAGAGAAGGATTGTTACGCATCACTCAGGTACTATTTTTCTGACTTATCTCTTTATTCCTCTTGTTACCTATATTTTTGGTACTGCTCTTTAATTTGAAAAATTGAGGATAATGTTAGATTTAAGTTTGGGGGTAAGGGAGAAACTTTTAGTGCAATAATAAAAACTCCAAAATTTAAAAACTTGTGAACAATTCAGGATAATACTGACCATTCTAAGTATATGGAAACAAACCTCTTTGCTATAAGAGTTGAGGGACCCGACTAAAGGGTTTATTCATAAAAGGAAATATCTCAGGTGTTAGGAATAACATGATAGTCGTCACCATATCTCGGAGTCTACCTCGACCATATTACCTTCTGTTTTTATTTTACAATTTTATGTGTTTCTCTAAGTGATTTGGTGGGGCTCTAGCATCGAATTGTTATTGGCGTTGGGATGAAGTAGAGTGATTGAGATCAAGCCCCATTATTGTATTTTATTTATACCATATATATATATATAAATATATAATAAGAAAATAATTGTTTTATTTATAATAAATCGACTGCTAGGGCCTTTTATATACCAGGTGAGTCGATATTAGTATCAGGATAAAGACCAGTAGGAGCATATCTCAATCAATTAGAATTCATCCTAGCACTGACCTTCAGACAGATATGGGAAACATCGTTCACATTAGTCAACATGTGCAAACTTCATCATCTCCATATCCATCTTCTAAATCTATTCATGTGATTGAACTTTGATAGATTCCGAGTATTGTGGTCCATTGTACTTTCTGAGTAGTGCTCTATTTTCTTATATATGAATTTTAGTACGCTTGAGTAAAAACTCGTGTACAACAATTGGATTCAAAACAGGGGAATCCCTTCCATAGCCAAAGAATTTTGTAGCCAACTAAATAACATGTTTAGTGTCTACCCTCAATCGTTCACAAGTAGCTAGATTTTGGAGAAAACGTTTTATGGGTATATCTCTTGTAAACCCTCACGAGACAAAACTCATCCACTAGGTCCACCTAGGAGTTCAAAGGCTTGTTGCATATGCTAAGTGCAATCGCGATGCCTGCGACGTTGAGTTAGGAATTTTTTTTTATTTTTTTAGATTAGATTTGCTTGAGGACTAGCAAATAATAAGTACCAACAAAATAAAAATCAAGCTGGAAAATCCTAATATGATATGAAAAATACAAAAAACTTTAAAATAAAAGAAATAAAAATAAAACGTTAAAGATAGAAATACAAAACCAATGAGTTGCCTCCCATTCAGCGCTTAGTTTAACGTCCTCAACCTGACTCGCTGATTATCATCCGTATACCAACAATTTGAAAATCTGATAGTCATAACAAGTAATATTCAAGAATTATAGATAAAACAAGAACTCCTGGATTTGAATGAGTTAAAATTGTTATTTGGACCTTCTTCATCAGTAGTACATCACTTTCTTACTCATTTAAGCACTTTGTAGCTCTTTTTCGGATGATTCACCTAATATGATACATAAGATAGAAAAAAAAGTGTAATAACAAGTAATATTCAAGAATTATAGCTAAAACAAGTATGGATTTGACACTCGAAACATGTAAATTATGCACCTATCAAATTCCCCCACCTTAGCTTTTGCTAGTCCTCGGGCAAACTAAACTAAACAACCCCCTTTCGTCGAGGACACGGTTACACTTAGCATGTGCAACAAGCCTTTAACCCCATAGGTATCCCTAGTGGACGAGTTGTAGTCTTGTGAGGGTTTACAAAAGGTATACCCGCAAAAAATCTAGGAACGACGCTAAACAATCTTTATAATTGGCCACTTTTTTTTAGGCTATGAGAGGAGTTACCATGTATGAATCTAATTGATGTACACGAGTTTGCATTCAAGCATACTAAAATTTATATATAAAAATTTAAAGCTCAGGTAGTCATATAATGGACCACGATACTCGGAATCTAACAAACCACAATCACATGAATATATTAAGAAGATGGATATGGAGATAGAAGTGTGCGCATGTTGACTAAGGTGAACGGTGTTTTCCAGAATATATGTATAAACGTCAGACCCAAGATGAATCCTAAAGGATTGAGATACGCTCCCACTGGTCTTAATCCTAATTATAATATCAACTCAACTGGTATATACAAGGGCCCCATCCGTCGATATATTGAATATATAATTTTTTTATGAATGTCTAGACAACATGATTAGAGCTATTGAATCCAAGCGCATGTTCCTTTTTAGCAGATTACATGATAACATGGATCCTGCATTCTACTCTTGCTAAGGAGAAAGAGACAGGGAGAACATACACATATTGCTATCCAAATGTCAATATTCTAGTTTTTTTTTGGTCTACCTTAAATAAAATACAACAATGGAGCCTGATATCAATCACTCTACTTCATCCCGGCGGCGACACCAAGGAAATACTAGTACCCCACCATATCACTTAGAGAAACATATACAGTTGCAAAATAAAAAACAGAAAGTAATATGTTGACGACTCTAAGATATGTTGACGACTATCATGTTACTTCTAACACCTGAGCCAGGCTCCCTTTTATGAATATACCATTTAGCTTGGTACCTCAACTCCTACAAACAAGAGGTTTGTTTCCATCCCACTTAGATTGGTTAGTGTTATCCTGAATTGACACAAGTTTTTGGACTTTGGAGTTTATCATATAATTATGTGTACAAAAAGTTTAAAAAAATTCTACCTAAAAAGTGAAAATTATAACTAAAGACTAAAAAGTCTATATGCGAAATATATAATACTCCACCACACTTAAACCTTACATTGTCCTCAATGAAATTTAGTCATCCAAAGTAAAATTCAAGGTGGAAAATCCTATTATGATATGAAAAATACAAAAAACTAAAAATAAAAGAAATAAAAAGATAAGATAAATATAGAAGTACAAAACCAATGGGTTTCCTCCCATTCAGCTCTTAGTTTAACGTCCTCATCCTGACTCACTGGTTATCGTTCGTATACCAATAATCTGAAAATATAATAGTCCACCCAGAATAAAATTGCATTTCTAGTAACAGCTTCATAAAAACGTTAGCGTAATATAAAAATATTAAAAGATTTGTATTCTAGTAGTTTCCCCCACGCTTAGTCATTTCTACACTCGGAAGTGAAAAGAGAACATAAAATAGGGGAACTTCTATGGGTTCCTCTCGGTGAACCTGCACAATGCTAGAATCAAACACATCTAGTAGTAGATAGTTAGAAGCAAAATAATCCTTAAGAGTTATAATAACATAAATCCCCAACCCTAGGTGAGGTAGCTCCTTAAAAATCGGGTTAAAAACTCTTTGTAAAACTATTTCAATTGGGGGAAGAGGGTCAAAAGATATATAATCAAGCAAAGGCTTAGATAAACCTTTCACAATTTCTTGTATTACAGTATCCTTATCATTCTTAAACAATTCCAATGAATTATTTACCTCATGTGTATCGTGGTCCTCTATCAAGCTTTTTAGCCATTCTTCGTCAGTTTCTGTTTTAACCGAAATCTCAGTATCATTATAATTATTGGTAAGCTCAATTGTGTCTTCCACGATATCAATCAATTTGGTTTCATTCTCAATCACCATTTCTTCAACAACCTCGTCATCGAAATCAGAATTCTCTCCCAGATATTCTATTTCATTGGTGCAAATCCTAAGATCTTCGTTCGAGTACGTTACACCATTTATAACAACGATTATGTAAAATCCGTTCTCCTCCGTTTGAATAGGCGAGTGATCATTATCAAGATTCGGAGTTGGAATAACTTTAACATTATTGCAAGGACTTTCCAAAGGTTGCTCATTTTCATAATCATTATCGATCAAATAGTCTTTATCCTCCTTGGGAATTTCAGAATGGTTTTGATTTTGAGGCAAAACTTCTTCCTCATTCCTATTCTTACCAAGTTGATCAATTTGACTCCTTAAAATTTCCCTAGCATGGTCACGCTCATCCATGATTTTATCTCAATTCTATATATTGTTAATGCTCATTTTTGTACTAATTGTGTTATTTTATGCGCTTGTAGGTGTTTTGGGGAAATAAAATTTTTTGGAAAAATTGGCTTGAAAAATTACTAAACGCACCCCTGGGCATGTGCTAAAGGGACCCCATCAGAGGATAGAGGGACACCATTTTCTTCTCAAAATTCATACATAAATTTTAGCAGGAAATGAATTTTTGAACCTGTGAGGATTTTGCTCGAGAGTTTTTTGGTTTCTTTCATCAGTTTGGATTGGTATCACTTTATTTCGAGTAAACATGAGTGGTAACAACGAAAAAGGAAGGATAATTCTCCGATTCGAAGAAAACTGGGAAAATTGGTTGTGTGTTAAACGTGTCTGGAGAGTTTGAGCTACTAGTAGACGCGTGAAAGTAAAGGGAAGATATTCCCGAGACTATTTTCCTTAACTGTGAGAAGATATGGGAATCTACTTGAGATATTTGGAGGTGTTGAGATGTATAAATAGTGAAGGTGGAAGTCATAGAGGCTTATGGAGGGTAAGAAATAATTTTGGGAAAGCGAAATCGAGATTTTGGGGGAGGTTGCAGAGCTAAGAATTGAGAAAAAAAAAGTTTCAGAAATTTCCAAATAAGCTACTGGTGAAGAAGAAGAACAATTTCGATAATAAGAAGAACCGTCGTAAATAAGAAGAACAACGTCAAAAAAGAATATGTTATCTTTCTTACCATTTAGCGACAGAGAAAACATTATTTGTAACGTTTATAAACGTCTCAATTCTCTGTATTATATACCTTTCTTCTTGTAAACACCTTTTTGAGCAATGAATACAAATTTTGAGTGTGTTTCCAACATGAGGAGATAATCCCAATTGCTGAGGCGACGTAGGAAGCTATTTTCCAATAATTATATGGTAATATTTATTTAATTAATTTATGCAATTCTTTTATGATTAATTGCCTTGGATAAAGATTGATTTAATGATTTTTATTAAACAATTGTGATTTCTTTTGATGGTACATGCTTGGCCTAGGGTTTTTTATGTTCCATGCTTTCGATATACAATTTTTATTTTGAAAATCTACTTGTTGCAATATTTTAGAATCAAATTAAACGTAAGAATTGCATAATTATATTATTGAATTAAATCACTTTAAAAGTTGGAAAATAGAGGAATCTTAGCCTCAGATTTCTCTCAACCTTGTTATCAATTTATTTGAGTTTTGTTATTTTAAGTCTTAGAAATTAGGTTTAAATCCAAATCTTCACAAGTCTTGAACGAACTTTTCTTACCACTATCAAATCTCATCATCGGTCCATTTTATTGATATATTGTTTTATTAGATATGCTGGACTAGAAGAATCACGGTTAGAAGCATAAATATCCTCCCATCCTTGTGATTGTTCACTTACATACCCGTCATAAGGTTGTTGATATGTATGAGAATAACCGAAAGGTTCCGCGGGATAATGATCGTAACCAAAAGATTGATTTTGATTATACCCCTGTTATGGTTGGAAGTTGTCATAAAACTGAGATTGAAAACCATATTGATTATTATATGTCTGATCTTGTGTACCGTACATGTTATTTCCGTAAGGAAACACGACGACTCACAAGAACAAAAAGAAAATCTACACAAAAATCTAAAAACAAAAATAAAAGTGATACTTACAACCTGTTTCCAGCATGTACCTCCCGCTTTTGATGAGGTTTGAACACCTTCAAATAGTTGTTAACACAACAAAAACCTAAAGACCTGAAAACACTAAAGCAAAAGGTAAAAATATCATAAACTACTAAAAACAAGCTAAAGAAAATAATAAATTAATTAGCAACTGCTTCCCGGCAGCGATGCTAAAATTTTATGTGCGTCGTAAGTGCAACAAATTACTCAAGATATTTTCTACTAATTAACTAGTAATATAACGGTAGTAAGGATCGTTCCCACAGAGAGCTATGTAATTGATAGGTTATTTGGATCAGTAAAACAAGAATAAATACTAAAGAAGGGGGGTTGTAAGATAACTAAAAATTAAATAAGAAAGAAAGATGATTAAGAATTCCTTCCTCGTTACCAAAAGTTGATTCAATTAGTACACTTATTTATCTTTCGTTAGAACCATTCATCACCAAATGATAGACACATTTTTGCGTCTGATTTGATCTCAATTGTCTATTTTGTTAGTACCTATTTTTGTACTTATTTTGCTATTTTGTGTATTTGTAGGTGTTTTTGGAGAAATAAACTCTTGTGGAAAAATTGGCTCGAAAGTGATATTTGCACACCTAGGAAAAATTACTAAAGGCACCAAGAAAAGTGTTAAAGGAACCCAAGAAAAGTTATAAGAGCACCCCAAAAATTACTAAAGGCACCCATGAATTTTACTAAGGGTACCCCCAAATTTCTAAGGGCATCCCAATGGCTAAAGGGACCCCTGGAATGGATAGGGGAACCCCTCCTTCTTCCACTTTCAAAGAGAATTTTTTTGGTGGGAATTTTGGCAATCAACGACGTGTTTTTCTAGAACAAATTTGAACGAGATTTTCTTTGAGTTGTTCACGGAAATGGTTCGCGATTACCCAATTTCATCTAAAAAGGGTTGGTAAGGGAGTTGGAATCGATAAAAAAGGAAGGTCACTTGGTTTTCTACTAAAACAGAGGTTAAAGTATTCTCGGATATATTACGTGCTATTTTGGGGGGTTAAATGAGGCTACAACGTGTTTACTCTTTCAAGGACTTGTTTAGCACGCATTCGGAGTGTGTACACAACCAGAAGACCCGTGAAAAGAAAAAAAAAAGAAAAATATTCCCGTGAGTGCAGAGAAATAAAGAGAGGATTATATGGAGTTATTGGGGGAGGTTTGGTGCTGCTGAGGTATAAAAGGGTGCTGGATGTCGTAGAGGGATCATCGAGAGTTTTGGGAGGCTACAAAAACGAATCGAGAGTTGCAGAGCAGATTTTTTTTGCTGCTGCAAAGAAGAAGAAGCTGGAGAACATATTACTGTCGAGACCTATTGTTTATTAAGTGTCTTATCTTAAATTTCAAAGTTCTGTAACAGTCCATTAGCAACGCATATCTTTAATTCGCGACACTTGTATTGCAATAGTGAGTTTGTAACACCCATACACCGTTACAAACTCCCTGTTTTCATTATTTTTCTTATTTTTTTCTTTGTAAACACCTTTTGAGCTATGAAAATTTATTTTGAGAGTGTTTTCACCATGTGGAGCTAAACCCCATCACTGGGACAACGGAGGAAGCCATATTTCATGGTTGTGCTAATTTTATTTAATTCTTTTATGACTTTTGCATTAACTTTAATTGAATTATGATTTTTCTTAATTGTTTGTGATCTTGTTTGATGGTGTATACTCAGTCTTAAGTACTTTTGATGCACCATGCTTATAATTTACATCTAATGTTTTAGAAATCTACCTTGACAAAGAAATAGAGTCAATAAAGTTTTATCATATGAGCTATAATTGTCTAGAATTAATATTTGAACCACATGAATATGAAGTTTGGTGGAATGTTGAGTCTCAGTATCTAGGCATATTGCTATCATATTTTTTCTATACTTTCTAGTTTTAGTATTAGAAATTAAATTCTGAATTCAAATCTTCACAAGTCTTGAACAAACTTTATTTACCACTGTCACAAACTTCACAAGTTTTAGTTTTAGTAATAATCTTTCGTCTATTATTATACTGAATTCCGCCTCTATAATAATAGTCACCAAGGTATATAGATCATACATACCACATTTGACCAGTATTTGACTGTAGGTATATTTTACTGAGGTAACCTGAGCCTACCCAATTTTAGTCGACCTTGCATTTGCACGTACAAAAAAAAAATCTCGAACTGGTATTACGATTGCCAATACGATGAATATCCGACTGATTCTCAAAATGGACAATATTCATACTATGACCATAGTGTGGATAGTGTTTGGGAACATCAACCTTTCGAAGGTTATGGATCATATCATAGTGATCCAAATTACTATTAGCACACGCGCCGGTCATACGAGCAAGAAAATATATATTATAGTACTAGTTCCTCGTATTTAGACGATTTAATCAAACAGTTGAAAACTAGTACTTATTATGATCCTTCTATTCATATTTCATCTCTATAAGAGTCCCTCAAGCAGTTAACTGAGATGTCACATAGATATGACTTAGTTATGAATGAAAGAACTGCAACAATAAGTGAAATTTCTTTAGAAGATACCCTAAAGCAGATAACTGAGAATACAAATAGGTTTGTGTTAGAGACAAACAAAATAATTGATCGAAATAATCTTAATTGCCAATACAGTATTTCCAATATCACCCTTGAAAATGAGGATAGTTATTCACCTAATCAATATGACGATGTTAGAATTGGTAACACTACTTGTTTAGATGGGGTTCGACAATCTTCATATTATTATGATGATGAGGATAGTACTGATGAAGAATCTGAAATATGTAGGCATAGTGATTAGAAATTTGTTACTCCAATTGAGCTTCATGAACAAAGTGTTATTTCTGGTTCAGATCCTAATAACTTTAATGATTATTTACTATTCAAAATGACGAGGATTTGACTAGAGATACCATTTTTTTAGATGATGTATTATTTCCTTGTTACGAAGCCGGTGATGGTTTAGATGAATGGGTTTATCTTGAGAATACTGTTTTAGAGTCCAACGATTTAAAAACAATAGTCTTAGATAAGGAAGATAGACTCGTATAGATTTTAGTACGTGAGGGTGCACCACCTGATTATAACATAGAAGAAGCAATTGACCATTTCCAGGAATATGATCTACAAATTAGGAAAATTGTGACTAGTCTATCTAGAGACACCCAAAACTCTAAGTTTGGGGGTGATTATCATTCTTCATGTGCTTCAACGTTGACTCTTAGGAAGATCCCTCACTTGGGACTTGACATATGAGCCTCAACCATTTTACAAGATTATATTCATACACGTTTTCCTGAACCTAATGATGTCCATAAAGAAGTTCAGTTGTTAGAGACCTATCATCTGGTTGATGTGGTTTACCCAAGTGATAATACCAAGATTAACTTTGTTTTCCCACCAAATTTTTTTCTTCCAATCGTGGAAACTTATGAGTTTCAAATGTGTTAGTTATTAAGTTTTAAGACTAAGCCTAATTACTTTAGGAGATTAGAAATGACACATTAAATTAAGAATGACCACCACCGTAGTCAACTATATGATTCAAATTTGTTTGACTTTGAGGATCCATAATTATTCAGGTTAATATTATATGCTTCTAAGTTTTTAGTTGAGTTTTTCCATACTCTGCAACCTGATCCTCCGGATCCTGTCTATGAGGAAATCCATCCCATGAAAATATTTTATCTAGACCCTTTTATAGAGCCTGAACTCGAACCACAACTAGGTATAGTTGCCTTAAACATAAAACTAGATAAGGGCGTGCTCTATTTGTTCACTTTTTTTGGCATGTTGCAGGTTCCTATTATTTGGAATAACATTATTTAATTCAGATGACCCACAGTAGTTCCGGCTATTGCTATATGATTTTATGAGGTGACTAATTCTTTATATTGTCTAGGTGAAGACTTTAAACATAGTACTTCTTGGGAGGTAACCCATGCACATGCGACACGGTAATATCTTTCCTTCAAGTGGTAACAGTTTCTCCTTGTCCAGTTTTTTCATTTCATCTTTAGAATATTGAGGATAATGTTAGATTTAAGTTTGGGTGTATGGGGGAAACTTTTAGTTGCATTATTGAAACTTCTAGTGTCACATAGTATTTGTTTAACTAAGTTTACATATTGTTTCTCACCGAAAAGATGGAAATTAGAATTGCTAGGGAATTTGACATTCTAGAGAGACAGTAGAGAAAAAGACATTCTTGAGAGACCATTGAGAAATTGACATTCTGGAGAGACAATTAACCTTTGAGAGGGTAATCATGATGGACCTAACCATCCATGCTGGAGAGACAATTAGGCCAGAATGAAATGCCAGAAAGACAAAGAAACCTCATCATGTAGTCTTAGCTACTGATTTACGACTCTCTCTCAATAGAAACCTATCATCATCAACGAGCAGAGCGACATCAAAATCTGTGAAGAAAGTTGAAGACGTTCAAGGTTTATAAGCAACAATACAAGGAAGAACAAAATTCATAATCAAAGTTGAAGACTTAGTTACAAGAACGAAGAAAATCAAACGATGTAAATTATTGAAGTTTATGATACCAAGACATTACCGGTTGTGAAGATCCAAGTAGTAAATTCCTTCTCTCATGACCATGTTAATATTAGTTTTGTATTTATTGTAGTTGCAATCTTTTTGTTTCCAAAAACATAAAAAAAAATAAAAAAAATAAAAAAATAAACAAGAAAATATTTATACAAAAAAAGTTGCGTTCAAATTTTGTAGTTAGTTTGTTATTTGTTTAATAAAGTTATAGGGAAGAGAAATCTATAAAGAAGTTTCAAGCAAGAAAAAAATGAGGAGAAGAGTTAATACATTGTCAAAGTTGTACGAAGTTCAAGAATTTATCATCAACCGTTGAACCCGAAGACGATGTTGTTTGTATTAAGCACTATGAGAGAGTCGAGGAGAAACGCATATTGGTTGCTCTGTTAGTCTGCTTTCCATCTGGCACAAGGCCTTTCTAGCACTGGTTCAACTTATCACACATAATCTTTATCCAGTTGTCGAGCGGATATCCCTCTTCTAATCTTTATCCAATTGTGGAGCAGATATGTCTCTCTTAATCTTTATCCAGTTGTGGAGCGGATATCTCTCTCATAATCTTTGTCCAACTGTGGAGCGGATATCTCTCACATAATATTTATCCGTTGTGGGGCGGATATAGTGGTAGTCGATTTCTCTTACACTTCTAATTAATTGGAAATAGGAGGAGAAAATTTATGTCCTCATAGCTCTTTGAATACTTGTGACTAATTAGAATTTGGAGTAAATGTTTTGTGAGTACACCTCTTGTAAACCCTCACGAGACGACAACTCGTCCGATAGGGACGCCTATAGGTTCAAAGGCTTGTTACACACGCTAAGTGAAATCGCGATGCCTACGACAGTGAGTTAGGATTAGATTTGCTCAAGGACTAGCAAATAGTAAGTTTGGGGGTATTTGATAGACATATTTTTTCGTCTGATTTGATCTCAATTGTTGTTTTGTTAGTTTCTATTTTTGTACCTATTTTGCTATTTTGTGTATTTGTAGGTGTTTGGAGAAATAAACTCTTGCGAAAAAATTGGCTCGAAAGTGATATTTGCACACCCGAGAAAATTACTAAATACACCCAAGAAAGTGTTAAAGGCACCCTGAAGATGTGTCAAAGGCACTCAAGAAAAGTTAGAAAAGCACCCCAAATATTACTAAAAGCACCCATGAATTTTATTAAGGGAACCCAGTGGCTAAAGGGACCCCTGGAATGGATAGGAGGAACCCCTTCTTCTTCCACTTTCAAAGAGAATTTTTTTGTGGGAATTTTGGTCAAATCGGCGTGTTTTTCTGGAACAAATTTGAACGAGATTTTCTTTGAGTTTTTCACGAGAATGGTTCGGGATTACCCTATTTTATTTAAAAAGTGTTGGTAAGGGAGTTGGAATCGATAAAAAAGGAAGGTCACATGGCTTTCTAATAAAACAAAGGTTGAAGTATTCTCAGATATATTCCATGCTATATTTTGGGGATTACATGAGGCTACAATGTGTTTACTTCTTTCAAGGACTTGTTTACCACGCATTAGGAGTGTGTACACCACCAGAAGGCGCGTGAAGAGAAGAAAAAAGAAAAAATATTCTCGTGAGTGCAGAGAGATAAATGGAGGATTATATGGAGTTTTTGCGTGATATTTGGTGCTGGTGAGGTATAAAAAGGGTGTTGGGATTTCATAGAGGGATCATCGAGAGTTTGGGGAGGTTACAGAGACGAATCGAGAGCTGGAGAGCAGATTTTTTTTGCTGCTGCAGAGAAGAAGAAGCTAAAGAAAATATTACTGTCGAGAACTGTTGTTTATTAGGTGTCTTAAATTTCAAAGTTCTGTAACAGTCCATTAGCAACTCATATCTTTAGTTCGCGATACTTGTGTTGCAACAATGAGTTTGTAACGCCCCTACACCGTTACAAACTCGTTGTTTTGTAATGGTGTGAAAAATTATTTTGAGAGTGTTTTCACCACGTGGAGCTAAATCCCATCACTGGGACAATGAAGGAAGCCATATTTCATGTTTGTGGTAATTCTATTTAATTCTTTTATGACTTTTGCATTAATTTTAATTGAATTATGATTTTTCTTAATTATGTTTGATCTTGTTTGATGGTGTATGCTCAGTCTTATCTACTTTTAATGCACCATGTTTATAATTTACATCTAATGTTTTAGAAATCTACCTTGGCAAAGAAATCGAGTCATTAAATTTTTATCATATGAGCTATAATTGTCTAGAATTAGTATTTGAACCACATGAATATGAAGTTTGGTGGAATCTTGAGTCAAAGTATCTAGTCATATTGCTATCATATTTTATATATATTTTACAGTTTTAATATTAAAAATTAAATTCTGAAACCAAATCTTCACAAGTCTTGAATGAACTTTATTTATCATTATCACAAACACATCACCAACCGTAGGATAACAGGTACGCTTAGCTATCCCCAAAACTACTTGTATTACCGGATAACAGGTACGCTTAGTCACCGGATTCTATCCAACTGAGCCTCCTCGCTTATAAGGTGTAACTCGATCGAACACTTTAGGGTATGTGAATTTAGGTTTGATCTTAGTAGTTAAACTCAGTACGCCCGGTCCACTTGCTAATATTTTATTCACACACGATTGTTCCACAGAATCCCTCTTCAAGGTCTCACGTTCTCTACTTGTGAAGGAGTTGATCGAAAATTAAGGATCGCTTAACTCTCTACTAGCAATAGAATGATCAATAGACCAATCTAGTTGCACACCCAAATAAATCTAAAAATCAGTCATAAACATTAGATATGGTAAAGACAAACGATAAGATGATTAAAACTCCGAACAAACTTGTATAACTAATAAAAATTCACGTCTAGAACATTTAATTCATCCTTACTCAACAAAAGTTTAGCTACTCATATTACAAAGAAGAATAAGATGGAAGAATGGATGGTTTCCCCCTAAATGGGGTAAACCCTAGGTTTAAGATGTAGAATGAACTTAAGAATATTGTGCCTTGTTTGAGCCTTAGATGTCTTCTTTTATAGCTTTCAATGCTTGGCCCTTAAGTATCCTTTCATTATAGGGTTTAGAATCCTTCCCTAATCATGTTTCCTTGTTTTAGAAGTCAAAGTACGTCAAAACACGTCCCTTGGATTTGCCACAGTCGGCATGGTCAAACTCCAATGAACTGTGCCGACTCTAGGGTAAAAATAACTCAAATCTCTGCTCCAAAACTTGCTTCAGTCAGCATAGTCGATTTCCTATGAGCAATGCCGATTCTAGGGTCAAAAATATGAATTCTCTGCCCAAAATAGTGTTACAGTCATCATAGTTAATAGCAGTGCCGATTCTTGTGTTGAGATCACTTTTCTTTGTCTCGGTTGTTTTTCCCGTAACTTCTTCGTCCGAACTCGGAATGACCTCATTCTATTTGCATTCACTTCGTATTCTCGTTCTATTTAAAATGGTATTAAGAACTTCTATATTTGAATAAGTTGAAATTGGTCTTTGGCTCTTCTTCATCAGTAGCACTTCACTTCCTTGCTCATTTAAGCACTTTGTAGCTCATTTTCGGATGATTCACCTAATATGACACAAAAGATAGAATACAAGCGTAATAACAAGAAATATGCAAGAATTATAGCTAAAATAAGTATGGATTTGACGCTCGAAACATATATATCATGCACCTATCAAGCCGATCTGAGCAGAAAAAGTGACGACGGGGGTGAGTTTTTCTTGACAAGGAAGAGGTGAGAGAAAAGGGAACGTACACTTTTAATTAGTAGAACTGATGTAGTGTATACTGAACACTTTCGTGAGAGAAAAGGGAGTGTACACTTTTGGTTTGTTATATTGAAAACTAACTTCTTTTTCTTTATTACATTAGTTTTGTAATGAATGGTTTATAATGGAGATGTCGATTTTAGGTCCACAATTATTTTGAAAAAATAATTATGGACAATATGTGAAGAAAAATTGAAAAAACAAAATGTTGTCAGATAAAAAATAAAATAAAATATAGATAATATAATCTTAAAATGCAAATAAGAAATTAATAAGTTACAAGAAAATCAAAAAATATAAAGAGAAATCGATTGCATGATTATTAAATTTTAACAACTTGTTGTCGAGCCAACTTTTTACTTAGTTTTCTAAATGCAAAATATTTATGCACGCAGAAAAAAAAAAAGAAAAAAAAAAGATATATGTTTCTTTTGATGTATAAGCAAAAAAAACAGTGGGGAAAAGAAAAACAAACATATAAACTGATAAAGTACGCACTGCAGATGTATTCAAAAGCATATGCAAACTTTTCATAAAACAAAAAATGCAGGTTGTTTATCCATTTTATTTACGCATAAAAAAGGAAGTACACAAAAGAAATGCAAAGTATTGTATTTATCTTAGAATAAATACAAATTTTTCTGAATCCATAATACACACCTTTCAATTCGAACAAAATAATGCCAATCTTTTTAAACAGTGGCTAATATTATTGATCTACTATCCCATAATTTAATACATGTCAAAATATTTCATACACTTCCTCTGGCACCAACAAGAATTATAAACATTCACCTACTTTAAGATGGCATACCTGATAATATTATCTTGCCACACACAAAATCCGGAAGATGTATAACTGCCTCGGGATATAAATGTCAAACCTGAAACATCGTTCATATACACCAAAACACACTATTTACCACAAATTTCCTGAGGATATTATTGTGTGTGCCAAATACATCTTTTCTTGTGCCAGATAGCTATGATATAAACTCCACC
>JAJJMC010021281.1:2431838-2512936 GCA_023531435.1 Papaver californicum | reverse complement strand
GCACAAGCTCTAGGGATCACCACCACTTTGATGACCGATGATGACAAGAACGACGATAAATTAACAACTAATAGAAGTCAATTGTACTTTGAAACGGACTCAGAAAACTTGGTTCGCTTTATCAAACCGCTACTAAACCACCTTTGTATATCTATTCTCAACTATGAAGACAAAAATCAAGCAATGGATGAGACAAATCTCGCTAATAATATCCGACAATGATCACTCTAGGGGTTGCTTTTTGCTTACTTTTTTTTTTGTTCGGTAAGATCATTCTATTAATAAAAAAAACGTTACGCACAATATGTTTTCCTTCCGTAACCCTCGATAAACGGAAACTCACATACAACCTATATATGCGAACTCTCACATATGAAACACCATTTATAACTATTGAAAACCCAAAACTAAAATACCCACAAAAAAACCGAAGCAGGAAACCCCATATGAAAGCCCAAAATGGATGAGAACCCAAATTCATACCAATACTTCAAATTATACCTGAGATGCCCGTAGACCGAGCCCAAAGACCTAAATTCTAACAAAAAACCTGTTTCGGGGTCTATTCAAAAATTTTGTGTTGTTTTTCATTCGAATGTTGGCTACAAAAAGAAAAACTGTCGATCGAACCTTTGTGTTGCTCTTTTTTTTTTAAAATTATAAATTAAAATTCAGCTGGAAAAATAAAATAATAATCCTAGCCGAACATTATTGTGTTGAAAGATTGAAATAAGGTTCGGTTAGCAAAAAAAAAATTCGCCGACCCAGCCGAATCTTATGTTGTTCTTCAGCTCGTAATTAAAGATTGAATTTCGATTGAAAAAATAAAAGGCAAATTTTCTAATACTAAGTTAAATCCATCTTAATCTAATATAAATTTAGACAAATTAATCAACTAACACCTAATTAATATATATGAGTATTTTTATCATTAAAAAACACTACCTCCGTTTCAAGAAAAGATTTACTATCATTTTTTCAAATTAATCTATTTTAGATTAAAATAAAAAAGTAATAGTAACACTTTTCAAAAAACGGAAGAAATATGTATTAATAGGGATTTTTAACTTTACTATATCCAATTACTTTATTTTTATTATTTGTTTACTAGAACACATTTTTCTTTTTTAAACAGAACAGAACCTTTTTTAGTAGACCCTAAAACAGGTTTCTCTAACGAGCCCTAGGAACAACCAAAAGCCCTACGGAAGAGTTGGGGTGGGAACCCCCACCCATAGTGCTTGCTTACTTACCGGTCAATGATGTGGTATACTAATACTCCACCATTCACTCTGAGAAGATTTATTCTAACCTGCTTAGCTAGTGCATCAACATTGTCTATCACAGAGGAGTAACTTTGCCACGGTTGTTGTCACTCACAGAGACAGAGGAGTGGATTATGGATATTACTTGACTACGGCACATATTTGCATCATTTGAAACTTGTACTTCTAGGAATTTAGAGGATTTCTTAGGATCCCGACAGTTAAAAGAGAGTCATCGATCGTGACATTATGGGCCTGAGAATGAAGCTAAAATGCATAATGTTCTCGCTAGTCGCTATGCTGACAGACTAAGGCCCACATGGTGTAAATGATGAAAAATAAAATCAAAATGGAGCGTCGATCCCCATACCTCGCTCCTTGTATGGTAAGCGAGCGCTCTACCATCTGACCTAAATCCCTTTTATCCTATTTTTTTTAATTTTTTATCCAGTTAGTCTGGACTAGAGAGATTTCAAATGCAGGCGTCCCGAAAGGAGGTTACTTTCCCGGATCCCGACCTCAAGGTCCCCTTTCCTTCCCTCTCCACTCCTGTCACTTAATTTTGTCATTGCCCATTCATTTTACAAAGTTTCTTATACTGTGTTCCCAGCTTCCCATTTCAGTATCCCAACCAATAGTCCGGATTTGCACCTAAATTGCCAATGCATTTGGCAACTCGCAAAAAAACTATGGAAGTCGTATGGAATCTCCATGCTTGCATAAGTTATTTATTTAAATTCTTTTCCAGTCTCATCATTCACATGAATTGGTTACTGATTACAACACTTTGGGTAACGCTGATCTCAAGTGCACATGAAATGAAGGTGCAAGTCCATTCACAAACGAGTTTTAGTTTGTGGTTGATTTTTATATACTTGCAAAGCAATTTATCCGCATAAAATTTACTCCCTCCGTTTCTGAAAAAGTGTTACTATCACTTTTTCATTTTAGCCTAAAAATAGGCCAATTTAAAAAAGTGATAGTAACTCTTTTCCTGAAACCGAGGTAGTATTATTAAAAATATGAATCATTTAGCATGTTAGGTTGGTTAAAGTTTAAACAATTATTACTTTTAAAGTCAATTCGTGAACTAGTTTTCATATTTACGAATTATTTTGATCCCAAGTAATATTTTAGAATAGCTTTTCTTTCCTTAATTAGGATATTATAACAATATAGTTCTTTCCTTTGATAGAAGTTGTGAAAATTCCATAGAGGAACCATAAATCAAAACTGAGGGGGGCTAAAAAAAATAAACATGTGGACTTCAATGGACTAAATGAAAAATATTAGGTGGACTAAATCCAAAATAGAAGATAAAAGTAAGGGTTCTTATGGTTTTTCTTTTTCTTTTTTGGGGGGAGGGGGGTGGCTAGAGCCAAGGTTAGTCAACCCTTGGCTCCGGCCTGTAAGAATGATAACCACGTACGTTCTAAAGAAAGGTACTCCTAAAGTTTAATTTCTACTCAATTAGCAAAACAATTAACTTACTCCCAATAGCATGGTACCAAGAAAGGAAACCATTAAACGTTCGAGAAGCTTTCTTTGTAATAGAAAGATGAATGTGCACAACATGATGATACATATTAGTCGATTAAGGACAGTGCACAAAAAGTAACTCTTGAGTTAACCAATATGGTCCATGAACCATTAAACAAAATTGTAGTTCGGTAGCTACCTAATTCCCCACTGTTTTTGAACTGGAAAACAAGGTTCACGAACTCAAGTTATTTTCTCAGAGTCAACAAAACTTGCCTAAGATTGCATAGCTTGCAAATTAGAGCGCTGCTCGATCGAACTCACAAGTTTTGCTATCTCAAGCTTGTTGTCAATTTTAGTTGCACAAAATTATATCTAATTTCTAGTCTACTAAAGTCAAGTCTCGGACTAGGATTAGACTATGGTAGATGAGTATCGAACATCATAGAAAAACCCTCGAAGATTGAAGATTGAAGGACAAACTAAGACATTTGCGAGAACTTCATCAACAAAGAGGTATGTGAATATTGAACCATCCTATTTACTCACGACATTTACCATTATCTTTATCATACTATGTCATATGATTTTAGTAGATTTAATATTGCAAAGAAGAAATTTCTAGTCAAGCTTGTCTTGATAAATCTCTCGAAATATGATTCAAGCATTGGATGTCCATAGATCCTTAACAATCTTGGTCAAGAACAATTTATTGTTTATGACCTATTTTTGTTTCAAGTTGGTCATCTGAAAATTGCCCAATCAATAATATTTATTATATATAGCAATTGGGAATGTTTCGAATTACTTAAGATAGTTTTCATAAATTCTGAATTCTTGAATCAGGGTAGGTAAGCATACCCAATATGCGTATCCTAGTGATCTGAGTTCCAGAATGGGGGGAGGTACGCATACCCCTAAGATCTGAGTTAACGAACTATTGCAGCTTGAGTTCACAGACATTCCATATGTATGCATACCCGGTACACATACCTACCCAGTTCAGAACCATGCAAATGCTCATAAACTATTTTCACAAATATGCTTGGCATTGCTACAACTCTCATACACACTTCTAAGATAACTTTGTTCACTAAATCACTTTGTGTTTGTGAATCATGGTTTAAGTCTTGAGTGTTATTGAACACCAACCGTTCTTAAAGGTTGAAAGGATACTTAGCCAACATGAACTATCATTGTGCACGGTTCCAATACCCTGAACCATAATGCATATTCTTCTATGTAATTTCAAGGCGAACTTCTTACATGCTCACATGAAAGTCTAATAAGAGTTTCATCTAAATTGAGAAAGTGTTTGCTTGAATTCCAAGTAACCCTAGCCTGAATTCAAATCTAACCAGAGCCTTGCAGATCTATAAAGACAGAACTTTTATGACTGGATTTCTTAATCCATGGAACTTCTTGTGTCTTAATTACAAACTAGAGTCGTCCTATATAACCTAGGTTTCCTCTGTGAAACATAATTAGGTTACGAATTGATAACTTCACTTAGGGATTCGTGAAGCCTGGTCATACTATCTTTTACACGATAGTTCTTGTATCCGGATCTTGTTCTTATGATCTTTGAGGTTCTCGTAATCTCATATCAGGAACGAGATAGATAGAAATCACAAATTTCTCTTTATCTCAGATTTTGTGATTTCTCAAGATAAATATTTAAATTCTCTATTGATCGATTTATATTGTTCTTGAGAGTTGGTTAGTAATCTAGGCTTCTCAGCTAATTGAGTGCATAAGTGTTCCGGATTCATGAGGTTTGCTGGACTTTTTCTATTGCAAACAGATTTCCAAAAGGGAAATCAAATAGGCTTATATGTTAGAGGCAGATTGGTATCAAAAGTCTTTACTTGGGTTGAAGCAACTCTTAGACTGTAAATGACGTCAGCTAAGGGAACCAATTGCGTAGAACCTTGCGAGGTTCAAGAGACATAAGGATCACGACTGCAACTGAATTGCTTGTAGGGTTAATCCAGTCTCAACTACATTCCATTATGAAGTTTGATAGTAGGCTAGTATCTGTAGCGGCTTAATACTGTTCGGTGTTCAAATCTGGACAAGGGCCTCGGTTTTTTCTATAGGTACAATTTTCCTCGTTAACAAAACTTTCGGTGTCTTGTGATCAAACACAAGACTTGTTCTTATAGAACTAGTATCTTGAAAGATAGATCACAAGTTTCATACTCGTTAGAATTTGGATCTTTTTTGATTTGGATACGACTAGATTGATCTTGGATATTGATTTTTGATATCGTCCAAGAATTCTTCTATACAATCAGGTTCACAGACTTTTTAGTCTAAACATATTGATTGTGGAAGAGAAAGACAAATACTCTATATACATGTTGTTCAAGTATCTTTAGTTTAGATCTACTTACAAATGTATTAGGTTTTGTCTATACATGCTGCGGAATGAAAAAGTTGGTAGTATAGTTGGTACCTTCTCCTTTTCAGTACGGTAGCTATCTAATTCCCCACAGTTTGTGAACTGGAAAACAAAGTTCGCGAACTCAAATTACTTTCTCAGAGTCAACAGAACTTGCCTAATATTGCATAGCTTGCGAATTAAGCAGTTCGTGAAGTCTAGGAAAAATTGGTTGTCAACAGAAAAATCCCAAAATGCACAGTTCGTGAACTCTAAGGCAAAATGGATGTCAATAGAAAAGTCTTCAATTTGCATAATTCATGAACTGAATAAGTGATTAACGAACTCAAAGGAAATCTTCAATTTGCACAACAGATTTAACATATCAAGAAATATCGGTTCGACTGAACATTTGTTCGAACAACGTTATTCTCATATAACTTTCATTTTGATGCATCCGCAGGTATATTTTTCCCTACTTTTTTTAACGTTCTCTACGAAATTAGAAGGTTTTTTTGTTTGAATATTGCTTTTTTATTTCTTGAATAACTTTATTTGACGATAAGTTAAGTGGTTGACAAACTGTTTTTTCAAAATATCCTACAAAATTCAGTTCACGTTGAGTTACATACCCGAGTATGGGTAATCATTACTGACTCCATGTTTGATTATAAGATGCACAATGAATACAAATATTTAAATTTTAGACTAGCTCATTACCAATATTGATTAATTAAGTTATGTGCTCTTATTTGGGTTTATGTCAAAATTATTTTCTCAGTTTAGATTCCAATTTCTTAGTGAAATTTAATATATTTTATTAATCGCATCTATGATGACTTTCCAAAGAGAGCAACTTATAGTTAGCAAGAATGTAGATGCCAAAGTATAGCGTCTACTAATAATAATTGTTCAGAAGCTGAGAGTTATAAATGGACAAGTAACATGATCCTTCAAGATCTATCGGCTCATAAGAATCATAAAGGAAGTCAGCTTACAAAGAATGAAAGAGTTGGCAAAGAATGAAAGAGTTGGCGTGAAACCAAGGCGCGAATTGATGGGAAATATTCATGTGGTTTTCACATGGGCACAATTGGACCCATCAATCATGCATTTTAAGATTGAGTCCTCTAATCCATACTTGTACACATAGTCTACAAGGCATTGTAATCGAATAAGATTTTCAAAATAATCACATTTACGCTTTTACTTTTTCCCTCCTCTCTGATATTTCTCTTATTATCCAAATAATTACTTTATATTTTAAAATATTCCGAGTGTTTAAATGTATGTTAGGTTTTATCTTTCAAGTTCCGATAATCAATTATGTTGATCAACAATAGTGATCAATATCTTTTGAAGGTAAATTAAAAGTTATCTTCAAAGAGTAGCACCGACAAGTTGATCAACTTCGCCAAGATGACTGACAAATATAACATATATCAAAATAATTTAATAATAAAAAATATTGTTATAATCATTGGTACAAAAAAATAAAACTTGGATCTTTGCTATGAAAACAATCATTTGTTGGGATTAAAATTTGATCTGCAACATAAGTTACTCTTTCAGCAGTATCAGTCACACTATAACCAATAACAACAACTTCATGTTTATACCTTGTTGTCAAGGAAACATGCTATTGAATTGGGTGAAGTCATATGAGGCGAGATTGCACTATTTATTTGAGATGCTTGGACTGAAGTTGGGGGTAGGAGAGGTTTGGGTTCTGTTGTAGAATAGGTTTTTCTACCAGGCAGTTTTCCTCGTTAACAAAACTATATTGTTTGTATGTTTTTACTATTTCTACAGTAAAGTTATTTTAATTGTAAAAGCATTATTCCTATACTCGTACACTTGAGAGCCATTGGATTAAAAAGATTTATGGTATACTTGGTACCATGGTCTTTTCAAATTGCATCTACTTAAGTTTACGACTAGGAATAACCACCTACGACTATAATTTTTGTGACAAAAAGTTAGTTGTAAACCCAGTTACGGCTTAGAGTTCATCATTTTCTAGCTGTAGAAGGGTTTATGGATAGGAAATTCTGAGTACGTCCTAGTCGTAGGTGCACCTAAAACTGGAAAATGAATTTGACTTTGAACGAATCTCACCTATTTCAACCGTAAAAAAAAACTAAAATTAGTGGGTTCCACGATTTTACCAAAAAAAAGTCATGCCTGGACGATCAACTTTTTTTTTGAGGTGTTTCAAGTTGTTGATCGATAACTTCTTCATGAGATATTGAATAGGGAAGTTAGGCTAAGGCCCTAAAACATATTATTTTTATTGTCGGATCCAAAATATTTTTCAGTTTCTGTGACACTTATACTCATTTGAAATTATGAAAAATATCTGCATAACTCGTTACGCATCATATTTTTTCAAGGGTATAATTGATAACAAAACTAGAATATAACATATCTAAAAAACCGTGCCTTGGAATTTTATAAATTTTATTTCGTTGGAAAACTTTTAAAGATATCTACACGACGAGTACAAACGACAATATCAAATTTAAATTTTTAACGAAAAAGTCGGAGGTGATTGTTCATAAAACCCTATAACATGTAAAAATGAGATGAAATTATGCATAACATGTTATGCAGGATTTCATAGGTATAATTGGTAACCAAACTAGAATATAACATATCTAAAAAACCGTGCCTTGAAATTTTAAATTTTTATATCGTTGGAAAACTTTAAAAGAGATCTACACGACGAATACAAACAACAATATTAAATTTATTTTTTTAACGAAAAAGTCGGAGGTGATTGTTCATAAAACCCTATAACATGTAAAAATGAGAGGAAATTATGCATAACATGTTATGCATGATTCCAAAGTATGCACAACATGTCATACAACATTTGTTATGCAGCATTTCAAAGTATGCATAACTGGTTATGCAGAACTTAAAAGTATGCATAAACAGGTGCGGTGTTTCAAAAGTATACATAACAGGTTATGCAGTCTTTCAAAATATGCATAACTTGTTATGCATATAAAAGTACTTGTTCATAGAACCCTATAACATGTATGTAAAAATGAATGAAAAAGTATGCATAACAGGTTATGCAGTCGTTCAAGATTATGCATAACAAGTGATGCAGTATTTCAAAGTATGCATAACAGGTTATGCAGTATTTTAAAGTATGTACAATTTTTAGGGGTATAATTGACAATCAAACTAGAATATACTATATATGAAAATTCATGCCTTGGAATTCATAAATTTTATCTCGTTAGAAAGCTTTTAAAAAGTTTTATTTATCAACAACAAATATCAAATTTAAGTTTTTTAAAAGAAAATAAACAATTTCTTGTCGCCTCTTTTTCTTTTTCTCTTTTCTTTTTGCCTTTATTTTCCATTTCCTTAAGTAAAGATAATTTTTAAAAATATGAGCGTGTAAATAATTTTTCCTCAAAAAATGGGTGTGAGAGCGAAGGTTTTTGAGCATGGTTTTCACAGTGAAAAAAGTTAAATAAAAAAGAGCCTGACAATAGTTTTTATATATTGAATGGCTTCATTAATCCGGAAGGAACTGTGGGAAGTGATTAGTATTGTATCAAAAAAAGTGTTGAGGATCGCAAAAAAAGTGAATCATTACATAGAGGAGTCTGACAAACGCTAGTTTTTTTATACTTAAAAACTTCGGTTTTCGCTAAACTATGCATTGTTACCTGACGGCATAACCTTGCATACACAAATTAGTTAAGACCTACGGTACTACCGAATAACTGAATTTGTATAGACATGATCTTCTGCTGGACATTAGGCTGATAACTAGCAAAGAGTTAATTTCTAGTTTGTTGATGCTGCTAGCTAGTTGTTGTTAATAAAATGATTGATGTTGTGGATTTGTATTCACCTTGTACAACAACAATAAACCAAATCATTGATTTTAAATGCAAATACCAAAATAATGAACTTTGTGTACGCATAATTAATAAATATCCTTATTATAACCGGTGGTATATTATGAATTCAAGAATTTGGGCATAAAACGTAACTTTCGTCTCCCTTTTGGTTCTTAAATTATTTTGGATATAAATTCTTAAATTCACATATGTATTAGCTCTTAAAATCCCATCTATGTTAGGTGTTAACACTATCGACTGCCACCAATTTTTCCCAGAGCCGTCCTTAACATATACAAGACTTAGGGGGAGAAAAAAATAGGGTTTTTTTATACTTAATTTATTTGTACACATATAAATCAGACAATGAGAAAATTTAACGGCTTATAAAAATCATCGGAACTCCCTACATATTGATAACAATAAAAACTTTGATTCTAGGTAAGAAACTCAACAAACAAAAAGACTCCTAGAAAAACAAAGTATTATTCAAATACATTTACAAGATATATATATATAATATTTTTTACATTTTGAAATGAAAAATATCATATGAATCACATATATTTTGTATTTTGAATTTAAAAAAATACCACATGAATCACATATGAGAAATACGAAATTTCGGGAGACTTATATTGTGTCAGATGTTTCTTATTTCTCCCATAAAATATGTTTATTGCAAGTAATATGAAAAACTAAGACTAATACTGGTAGTGGTACCAAAAACCTAAAAAAGAAAAATATTATTAGTAATATTTTCGCGTGTTAACAGTTTGATTTTTCACAATTATTGAAAGATGAACTAAGATAAAACTACGTACACATATATAAAATGAAGAGATTTTTTTTGGCTCCATTTTTTGGGCCTAGAGTGGTCGACCATCCCTGTCTACCTAAAAAACGTCCCTGATTTTTCCATGATTAACTCTCTTTGTAAATTAAGAATAACATTTCTGTAGGGACAACAAAAAAACCGCAAATAAAACCGAGAAAAAAATTATGTCTCAAAATGGGTAGACTCCGCCTCACATGATTAGCATGGGTCAGTCTTTGGGTCCCACTTTGTGAGAGCTTTTCTCTTGGTTCTTTTTCTCGTTTTTATTTTTGTTGCCCATTGTTTACTGGTTTTTGGGGAAAAGTGGTGGAGTAGGCAACTGCTCGATGAAGCAAATCGTCTAAACCTTTAAGCAAATGTACTGCACAGGAGTACTTTGAGTTCGAGAGACTAATCTGTAAGACTCTGGCCTAAACCAAGATATTTGTCGTTCCAGATCCAATTCGGTCACAAATGGAGGAGAAGGGTCGATCTGTAGGGAGGGAAGCTGAGAATGTGTTGAGATCAATGGAAGTTGATTGATTGTGAGTGATATGTGTTGAACTGCTTTGAAGTGGTTTTCTCTGTGGAAGACAAGAGAAAGCTTTTGTGTGTCGAGTGATGAAAGATTGTCGTAAGCTTGGTGACTGTTCAGTGACTTATGATTTGTTGTTTCATCATAGGTTACGAAACCTATTTGTATACCAGGTAGTTAACACATTGATATCATGTAAGTGGTGGAAGTTGAGGAGGAGTGAAAGAATAGGGTAAATGGGAGATCGTGTACAAACCAGTTCCACTTTGTGTAAGAGACTTGGTTGATCGTCCATCCACTATTCCATTTACTCCTTCAACTGCCAGCACGACTTACTCATATTTCTCATTATGGATGTAGTGGTACATCACACGTGTTGTAGGCCATCAGACAGAAAACCTAGTGAATATCCCCCATGTGACATGAATTTATGTCTCATATGAAAGTCTGCTTTGGAGACCAATATTTATATGGTCAACCGTTGACCTAGTTAGACCATGAAACTTAACTGATGAATTGAGCACAGTTCATGGTTCACGGTTATGATGGATGAAGCATGAAATGTCTGCTGAGACAACAATATGCTTTGAGGACCATAGATGTTTAGTTTGATGGACCGCTAATGATTGTGACTCATTGTGCTAGATGGAGCAACAATGATGCTCAGATAGTTCGGATTGATAAGCATAGGTTTAATGAGAGTTCTGGATCGATCATAAAATACTATTTTGATGCGTCAAACATTTGACAGGAAGTCTTGTGAAGATGATCATCGTTGAATGATCATATAAGGTTCATCCTCGATCCACATGTCATGAGTAACTCGAATGAAAAAGCAGAGAGATGATAGTATTAAATATTGGTTGACTGACGCACCAACTGAATACTGGTTGATGAATCAACCAAATAATGATAGCTGGATGAATATGGAATACTGCTTCTTGAATATTGGTAGTCGAATCAATATGAAAAATATTGCTCTGTAGAGCAATTGGATATTGATAGTTGGATCAATACTTCTTTAAATGGTAGGACCAGTTTTGGACCTTGTTAGATAAACCAACATATTGCTAGTTGAAGCAATTAAGGTGTTGTTAGATAGAACAATTAATCGTTAAAGCAAATATTGCTAGTCAGAGCATTTCTTGATCAATGAAAAGGGGTGTTGGCACCGGCAATTGGTGGTAGTGGGACTAACCGATGGTCCATGGATGATAGTTCAAGTTGTTGGAGAGATTTTGAACCAAATATGAACTATAGATAACTAATTAGGTCATTAATCATTGAATTAGGTGGACCAGTATTTTGATGGCCAAGGGACCGACCATGGACGGCCATAGTGGTGTCCGTGTTATCACATGGTCCGCGGTCCAATCCGGAGAATTTTGGTATTTTCTGGTCATCTATCGAGCATTATTTTGTATTTTCAGAAGAGTCTGATCTTGACTGAAACTCTTAATTTTTGCTCAAAGGATGGAATAGATCTTTTGCTTGAAAGACCAATATTTGGAAATATTAAAATAATATTTTAATATTTTTATGGCGGAAAGACATAATGGTCACATGACCACTTGCTTTGTCAACCATATGGTCCAAGAGCAAGATTTACCAAGATATGGAAATCCAAGAAATTTGCTTGAAAAGGAAGTCCTTGAAAGAGAAAACCCTAGAATAATATTAAAATAATAAAATAAAAAGGGAAAGGGTGGGGATCGTCTGAAAACCGACGGCATGGCGGGCCTCACCCGCGCGATTTTCTTATTTTATTAATATTATTATTATTTTATCTCTTTTCTTTTTTTTTTGTTTGATTAAACTTTCATATCCTTGTTCACCCATGTTTTTGGATGCTCTTTAGAGCATTATTACTAAATACACCCATGCCTTCTACTCGGGGCTTACACGGTGGTGGCCCTGACGCCCGAAAGGTAAATAATTCATTATTAATCCATGGAATTTAGCTGAAAAAAAGCCATAAATTAAAGTAAGTAAATATTAGGGTAAATTAATATATTTTTCTAGAAATTCATCCGATGAATATACATCACTAGATTCAATTAATTAGTCGCTCTATACTAGCAGGCAATTTATCTAGGAGCATTTAGTTGATTCACATATGAGATGACAACATCATATTGGTTTATGGGATGGATTACAACACCAGAGATGTCTTTCGAATGAATTTTAAATACAGGAAAAGATACTGAGCCGCCCAGCATAAATGATAAAATATATGAAATATTGAAAAGTCTGCCTCAAAAACCCTAATATTACTGTTATATATTATTGTTTTGAGGTTACAAGAATGCAATTCACTTCTCTTGCGGAACGTGAAGATACAAATTTTCTATGCTTCTGATGCTGGTCAGAGATACATAATTTTCTATGTGAATTTACGAATTTAACCTTTGTTAAAAATCCATCATCAACATTACATCCTCTGCTTAGTGTGGGACATTCATGTTCCGCAGTATGCATATAGATGGTGATTTTTACTAACATAAGCAAATGAATGAAAAAGCTTAGTCATTAGATATTACCAGAAATTTTGATCTAGTATGCTCCAGTAATGTCAGATAATCGTTGAAGGAGCAGTAGTTGACGTAGGAGCGCTCGTAAAATGACAGAGCATCACCTGGAGAGCATAAAATGACAAGGCACCGCTGTTTTGGATGCTGGAGAGACCTAATCGACCCATTTATAATACGGGTATTGTTTGAAAAAAGGAATCCTTGTTCGACCAAAATTTAGGAACCAAATAATTATTATAGAAGGGATAAAGCCTTTTTTTTTTTATTATTCCTCCACCATCAGTATGACCGACCAACAACACCTTCTCCTTCATCTCCTTTATCTCCTTCTTCCATCAATGAGCAGCAAAAAAAAATTCTGGAGCAGCCGCCGGCCGACCAAAGCTCCGGCCACCACGCCGACATGCAATTTTAATTATTTTTTTGCTTTCCGTTTTTTTCTTTCTCTGTAACATGGTTGTTCAACCATGGAATTCTTTTTTATATACATACAAGAGTAATATTCACGTGTTTAGGTTAAAAATCAAAGTTTTTGATTTTTAATGCTTCAATCGTCTTCGTAGGTGCTTGAACCGTTTTTTTTGCTGCAACGAGAAAGTCTTTGAAGCATCAATCCTTGCATCATCACCACTGGTTGCTATTTGAACCCTAAACAGGTAATAAGCAGATGTTTTACCACTTTTCTTCGTATACATCGTCTTTAATCGATATATGCATCTTCGTGATATAATTTTCATCCAATATTGTCACTTTTCAATTATGTCACCTTGCTAATTTTTGGGTTTCTACTTGCATGGCATATGTTGCATGATGTATCGGAGTAGAAGTGTTGAGCGAACATGTCCAGCCGCTTCGTAAAGATGTCAGAAGATACCAATGATAGTGCTTCCAATTACGGTGACGATGAAAATTCAGTGATTAAGAACACTCCGAACATGGATGATGAATTCTTCGTGGTTCGACATAGGCTAGAAAAATGTCCTCAAAATTATGCCTTTTGCCTACTTGTGAATCCCAAAGAGATTAATCAATTGAAGATGGTATCTCCTCAAGCAACAATCCGGTTCTGTTTACAAGGAGGTCACTACTCTGCTTCATATATAGATTTTAAGATTGTAGGAAAGTTTTGCCTGATTTTTCCGGATGGACGAGACACATGCTTGGCTATGATCACGTTCGAGCCATGTTAGACAGTGCTCGAATCACGGAGGCTATTAGAGCATCTAGAGGAATCTTCATCTATCACGACATTCCTGGAATTGTATCCTTGCTTGCTCGATGGTGCATCCCTACCCATACATCCATTTGCAGATGGGGAGAATTTACCATTACCTTAGAAGATGTGGCATCCCTATTGCATCTTCCAGTCACAGGTAATCTTCCTATTGAGTTTTCGGCGGAGGAACACAAGATGTTTTCAATCTTAGTAATCAAGATGGGAGAAATCAATGACGCATCAGGCAACTGCTACGCCCAGTGGGTGAAATATTGGTGGTCGACGAAGAAGGACCCGAATAGGCCTGATGAAAATACATTGACCATTGCTGCATTTTTTCTTTGTGGCTATCCAGAGACATATTTGAAGATAGTGGTTCTCAATTGAAACCCTTTGTGGCACCCCTTGCTGTAAAGATGTCCAAAGGTGAGAAACTCCCTATTGGCAGTCTATTCCTGGGTTCGTTGTATTCTAACTTGGATTCTTTAGTTGTTGACAGCAGCATTTCCAATGGTTACATGATAGTTGAATCATATGTTAACATATTGTTCATCCAAGCGTGGCTGTGGGAGCACCTCAGTAGTTTTGCACCCACTCCTCGTAATGCTTTGCAAAAAGAAGGGAGTTGATTCACGCCACGCCTTTTCCGAAAAAAATAATGCTAGAATTCTATGTTGGTATAACAAGATGCCACGTTCTAAAGTACGCCTCGTTGATTTGCTAGACAATGAATTTGAATTTGACTTTCGTCCATGGGAGCCAATTCTTCCTTATATTTATCAGTAGCTACTTTTGCTGGTGAAGATGATGCCATGTTACAATCCGGTACCGACCTTACTGACGGTGAAAGAACCTTTATGTTGAGCTGTACACCTGGTCACATAGTGTCCGTGATATAGAGGACGTATCTGGTAGAAGAATATGATATTAATAGAGCAGCTCGACAGATGGGCCTTGATCAGTATGCTCATTCCTTTCGAGCTGACTAACTTCACGTCCATTATCTCATGTCTCACTTGGATCGTACGCATGTGAATGGAAGTAGTTACTTATTTCCTCGTCAATATCGAGACACATATGTAACTCCAGGTTACATAGATTTCTGGAATCAACAACATGAATGCCTGCATAACTCCACCACCACATGGTTCCCCTACCACGGAGATGATAGCTAATCGACCTCGGTTGAAGCCGCTTCCCGGTGGCGATAAGAGGAAACTACTTCCAGAACCATCATAGGTGAGTATTTTGCTTGTTCCTCAAAGAGGTATATCAATTGTAATCTTAATCATTCCGTCAACTTTTACTATAGGAAGAGCGCGTCGTAAGGCCCCGAAATAGTGGAGACTTTACAGAGGTTGGAGAAAGTCCCCAGGGTGGTGAAAAACGAAGCAAAATCCACTGGATGTTATCAACATCGTGGAATCTCCATCCGCTCCTTTGGTTAGTCATGGGTGCCTGTTTTATGACAATTTCCTTTCCAATATTGTTGAGATTATAAAACGAATGTTCGGTTACCTCATTGAAGGGTTTCGCTCCGTCAAGCATTGAAGGTCTTCGATTAACCACAGTTGAGCCATCAATTTTAATTATTGAATCTTCTGAGGACGAAGAGAGCGTTGATGTAAGTATCCTCTTTGTATGATCACTTGCAATGTTATTGAAAGGAATCCTCATATTTATTGTTTCTGCTTATAGGAAGAAATTTCATGTGATAACCAAGACAATAATAGTACTTAATCATCTTTGGAGGAGGATGAGGAAGGAAATCACCACGATTCGGAATCGAATGGAAAGAATGGTGACTCCAATGGCAACATTGAGAATCCTAACTCTCTAAACAATTTAGAGACCCTCCAAGTAAGTTCTTATCTTGTATGTCTTTATGATAATATGGATTTTGTCACTTGACAATAGAATGAGTGAAAACCCATGTGGATGAATGAGGATTCCCACTGTAGTTCGTCTTCAGAAAATTCAGAAATTATGCTTCTACTAAAAACACCATAAAATCTTCGTCCGACATCTGTTTCGATGATCTACCCCAAAATTTTCATTCCCAGAAAGTTTCCTATTCATTTAAATTTGAGATCGTTTAGGGGCTCAAATTAGCAAAACAGAAAAGTTCCAGAAGAATTTCAGGAATTTTTCAGCAGTGACGATGCCCGATGTTTGGATCGCATCTCCTAGCTCGTTCGTCCAATTGATATGAATTTTTTATATGTTGTATAGGACATCCATGTGAAGAGATTTTCATATGATCCATCCCTTGATTCTTCACCAATTTCTCCCAGTTCGTCGTCTTGTACAGAACAATGTTAAATTACTTCAGATGAGCTTGTCGAAAACGTATTTTTAGGTCTATAGACCATTTGCTTGTGTCTTGAATGCTTAATGAAGGATTTTGATGTTCTTAATTCACTTGTACTCTGAATTTTATAATCACTGCTTGAATTTCATGCCCGGAGCTTCCTAACTCATAAATTTATCATATTAGGTCCAAAATGGCGAGATGAAGGAAAACGGAGTTGACGATGGTGATGCAAGTACCATTATAGATCGAATTGATGATGAGAACATATCTGCACCTCAGGTCCATGAGGATGTCACTCTTGAGACTGGTTGAAACTGAAGTTCACGCTGTCAATGCTCCAGAAACCGAAGAAAACACTTCAATGACTGAAAGACGCATGGTATTGCATGAGTACCCTGATGCTGGTGTTCCTTTTGATCCTCCATTCGGCGATCCACCCGAATATCATGAATTAGTTGGTGGGTTTAGTATCCTAATTGGATATGTTGGCCTATATAGAGAGATATGGAAGAGATATGGCCATATTGCTACACCACTAAGAAGTATGGACATGCTTATTTTATGATAAGGTGAGTAGAGGCAATTATGCGTGTTGTCAGTGATATACGTACCAAAGCCAGGGGAGCCATTACTTAAGGTGTACTCTTTGAATGGGAGTTCAACCTGCAAGCTGCTGAAGAATGTGATTTCAATGTGAAGTGGCTTCGTCAAGGAATTGAAGCTATTAGGAAGATTCGAGCAAAAGATGCATCTCCTTCCAATGATGCTGTTGAGAAGGCGAAATGTAAGATTGCAAGGTTGACCGTAGAACTGGAGTTGGAGAACAATGCTCTGCAAAGCATGCAAGTATTCATTGTCGAAGGAGCGAAAGTCATACCTGTCGGAATTCCCTTAGCTCTTTTTCTCTGCTTCTTCTGGACTATGTTATTGGACTGTCCAGAGATGTAAGGTTTTTTTTTTATAATTTGGTTTCAATTGGTTTTGGCGTTAGCTACTACAAGGATTTTCTTTTAGTTTGACAGAGACTTTTTTTTTGTTTGAATGAATGAATTAAAATTGCTGAAAGGGAATTCAATTACTATATCCAAGTATTACATCCTTTTTGGAGGAATTGAGAATACAAACGAAATAAAAAAATCTTAAATGTTTTAAACACCAAATGCTTTGGGCTGCAAGGGCTTCAAACAACCTAAGCGTAAAATGCTTTAAGCCACTTTTCTTGTATTGCTGCTTCTACCACCTTGCCATCCGCAACAGCCAATTTGTAGTATTCACCAATAGTATCATTGGTGATCATGAATGGTCCTTCTCAATCAGAGCTTCTCACATTGTGTCGATTTCGCTTTGCCGCTTTCATGACCAAGTCTCCAACGTGAAAAATATTAGGCTTGGTCGTTTTGGCTTTGAATATACTCTGTTGATATGGATTCTCTTTCGTCTTGTCACAATACCCACATTCCAGGCGTGAGCACATTCCTGAAATCCTGTGTGACGGTTTTGTGGCACATATGGGCATTCTTATAACATCACAGGGAAGAACCCTAGATGCTCTTTGTCGTTCTTGGACACCATCTCAGTAATAAATGTCTTAACCTGATGCTTGATTTGTGAATGAGTTGGATCCATCCACTTAGTAAAAATATTGGATAAAAGATGTTATCCAGTCATAACGTTTTGCAATAGCAGTAGTGCTCTTTTTAGCAAAATTGAGTCCCCGTGCTAGAAGAGCATGTGGAAAACTCAATGAAAGAGATGCATGTGGAATAATAGTTGCCTGAGTACGGAACCTCTTAAGGTACGATGTTGCATCTTCTCTAGGTTTATGTTTTATCGCCATCAGAGTTCGAAGTTCCTCCAAGTAGCATGATGATAGATCATCCACCAGATCTTCTGGATTAGGGATTTTTTCCAAAGAAGAGTATGTTGCTGAACTTGCTTCATCAGCAATTACTCTGTCGGCATGCATCCATGCTCGTCCAAGGATCATGTCGTATCCTAGGTCTTCCTTGATTATATAAAACCGGGTTTCTGCCCAAGTAGGGCCCACCTTCATCTTCAGAGTGATGTGGCCATAAGCACTCCTGGGTTTTTATTTGTGGTCCCTAATTGACATAGGGGCATGAGTTGCTTCCTTTCGAGTAATTCCAGCGCTCTGAGTGTCTCGAGAGGAATGATGTTGATAGCAGTACCAGCATCGATCAATGTTCTTCCAAACTAATTATCCTTTAGATTGACTTTGGTAAGAAATACCTAATCATGCAATTCTTGATCTGTAGTCGATGGTTGAAGAGGCACTTCAGGAAAAGGTTGGCGTTTTCCTGACACCAGACAGTTAAGGGCGGTGAAAATATCTTTCCTTTACGCCTTTGATAGATAGAGCAACTTATACACATGCTCAATCAATGATTGTACTGCTTCATTGACAGGTTTCTCAGATAAAGTGAATGCTCTGACCGAGAGAGGATTCCTGTGTACTCCTTTAGTCCCCAACATTTTCGTTGAAAATACGCTTCAACACTTGCTGTCACTTGTTGGATGATTGACGAATTGGTGGAAGCGACAATATTTAGGATATTTCATTTCTTCTTCAGTCGGAGGACGTCTGACAGATGTAACTTGATTGCACCATCTTGAATCCACACTTCCAACAACTCAATTGCCTCTTCGATTGGCAGAGGGAACTCTTGGGGCGTCTGAGCATCCCTTGCGTGTCGTTGTACCGGTGCCGGTGCAGCTTGGTCTTGATTTGCTCTTCGCGACATCCGTGCTTGTCGTGCTGGAGATGGAGATGGTGGTGCTATGCGCTTGGGTTGTTGTGCATCTGAAGAAGTGGCCTTCCTCTTTCCCCCTTCAGCGACATTATTTACATAAGGTCGGAGGTTGTATTATTTTTTGACAAGGCGCCTGTTTCTTCGAGTCTCACGAGGTTCCTCGACTTTGACGGGTTTGTCTCTTTCCAATAAAACAGGTGTTGTAGTAGCAGAACGTTTGGCTGCTTCATGAAGCTCTGAGAAGGTTTGGAAACAAAGGTTTCCCAATAGTGTTCTGTAGAAATGAATCATCCCGTTAATGTATAAGTCCACCAATTTTTGCTCAATGACATTTGGATCATGGCAATCCAAGGATTGAACTCTGAACCTCTTCACATAATCATTCGGATGCTCGTTGGTCCTACGGAACATACTTCCTAGGTTATAAAGAGATATTTGTTCTGACACAAAAAAGTATTTCCTGTAAAATACACTAAACATTTCACCCCAACTGGCAATGCTCCCCGGTGCAATAATGTTATACCATGTGTAAGCTCTACCAGTCAAAGACTTTGAAAAATCTTTGAGACGGACAACATGATTGTATTCATGTTCACCCAATGATTCTAGGAACCGTGAAACATTCTCCTGAGCGTTGCCAGTTCCATCATAAAGTGTGAAAGTTGGAGATGTGTATCCCCTGGGAAGAGGAACCTTCTGCATATCTGGATATGGAAGCAGTTGGCGGTGAACTAATGGTGATCCATCTTTTCAGCGATTTTCCAATAAGCGCTCCAAATCTTCAGGAGTGATAAAGCTTGATTGATTTGTAGCGTCACGAACTTCATCGTCTTCCACAACATGATTTCCAGGATCTCTAACTACTAGAGTTTCCTTAGTTTTTCCTTTCTCACGTTGATCAGATGATAATTTTTCTGTCAGAGTCTTCAGGTAAGTGAGGAGTTCCTTCTGAATTGCGACCATGTCTCCTTGAGTCCTGGAAAGAGTTTCCTATGTCTTCATAAGATCATCTATGGTAGGTGGATTATTCCTGACCTCCCTAGGAGTTCGACCAAATAGAGGATTATTAGCTGTGTTATTGTGGTTGCTAGTGCTAGCAATGTTTGGGTTAGGATTGGGATTGGTAATTGATCCCGGCCTAAGATCGACCATTCTGTAGAATTGAGAGAAACTAAATCAAGGGAAATTGATTTTACAACCGAGAGATTAATCTCCCACTGTGGTCGCCAATTTGTTTGCGGGTAAAAACAATTTACTGGTTTTTAGGAAAAAATGGTGGAGTAGGCAAGTGCTCGATGAATCAAATGCTCGATGAAGCAAATCGTCTACACCTTTATTCGAGAGCCTAATCTATGGTGGAAAGACCAAAGGATGAAGTAGATCTTTTGCTTGAAAGACCAATATTTGGAAATACTAAAATAATATTGTTTTAATATTTTTATGGTGGAAAGACATAATGGTCACAGGCCCATTTGCTTTGTCAACCATATGGTCTAAGGAGCAAGATTTACCAGGATATGAAAATCCAAGGAATTCGATTGAAAGAGGAAGTCCTTGAAAGAGGAAACCCTAAAATAATATTAAAATAAAAAATAAAAAATAAAAGGGTGGGGATCGTCTGAAAACCGGCGGCATGGCGGCCCCCCCATGCGGTTTCTTTATTCTATTAATATTATTATTATTTTCTCTCTTTTCTTTCTCTTGTTTGATTAAACTTCCATATCCTTATTCATCCATGTTTTAAATGCTCTTTAGAGCATTATTACTAGATACACCCATGCCTTCTACTCGGGGATTACGCGGTGGTGGCCCTGACGCCCGAAAGGAAAATAATTCGTTATTAATCCATGGGATTTAACTGAAAAAAACCATGAATTGAAGTAAGTAAATAATAGGGTAAATTAGTATATTTTTCTAAAAATTCATCCGATGAATATACATCACTAGATTCAATTAATTAGTCGTTCTATACTAGCAGAAAATTTATCTAGGAGCATTTAATTGATTCAGATATGAGATGACAACATCATATTGGTTCTGAATATTATTATGGGATGGATTACAACACCAGAGATGTCTTCCGAATGATTTTCAAATACATGCAGATATACTGAGCCGTTCACTATAAATGATAAAATATATGGAATATTGAAAAGCTCTGCCTCAGAAACCCTAATATTGCCGTCATCTATTATTGTTTTGATAAGGTTACAGGACTGCAATTCACTTCTCTTGCGTAACATGAAGATACAAATTTTTTATGCTTCTGATGTTGGTCAGAGATACATAATTTCATATATGATTTTATGAATTTAGCCTTCATCAAAAATCCACCATCAATACACGTGAATCATTTTTTTTAATTAATGATTGAGAATTGGAAGGATGATTGAGCATAGTTAATCTACTATTCCGATTCATATGTGCTAGAATATTTTTCTTGAAGGAAGTACTAGCGTGATAATAATAATTATTATTATTAGAATGAACTGGTGACCTGAATAGTGAAATTAATTTGATTTGATTCGAGATGAATATCATCAATTTAGTTTCTATTGCTTTGGAGAAAATGTGAGGAGAAGAGAGCATAAGGTTTCGATGTTATCTGTAATGTTAGAGCAAGTACTTTGGTGCTCTTTTCCTTGGCTATGTCGTTAGAATGTATCCAAGAAAAACCACTATGGTAGCCGAGAGAAAAAGCGGCTGATTTATTAGCTAAAGATGTTATATCTAGCCAGAGTCTTGTTATTTGGTCGCATGAAATGCCTAGTTGACTCCAATCTCTGATAAGAGATAATTCTCCTTTCCTACTAAAAAAAATACCCAATTTTTTTCATTTCTTGTAGTTAACTAAACCATGACTTAGCTCGCTAAAACTGAGTATCCGGCAAGGTTGGAGACTCAGTTTTGTCCACCATTGGATACATAATTTTTACCTCAAGAAAAAATATCTTCACCACCACTTTCCCATGAGAATCCAACCTAAGCTCTGGTACCAAATTATGAGATGCGGAAGCTTACAATTGAAAATACATAAATTGAAATGATAAATAATCACTCAAATTAGTTTCTTCTACCCTTCGAATAAAAGAAAAATCTAAAATTTAGATTCTTTTCCTACAACTTATAACCTCTACCGAATATCAATTGGAAACCACAAGATACTAAGAGGCATCTACTTGAGGATCTAGTATTAGATGATCTAATTCCCCCTAGAGAGACAACTCTCATGCTCACACAGATGTTCTAAAACAAAATATACTCCTAACCCTAACTTCCATCTTCTAATTTATACTAAAACCAAAGGCATATTCGGTATATTCAAAATAATATAAAGAGAAGATATAAATGGTGCTTCAATATCGATATGGGACATCCACAATGCATCAACTTCTATAATAAGCCACCCAGGCTTCCCAAATAAGCCTAATACCATTTTTAGTTGGTACCAAAGCAATGTAGTCCATACCGGCCGGTACGGCCGGTATACCGCCGGTTTACCGGTACGGCCGATTTTTTTTTTTAAAAAAATAAATAAAAAATAATCAAAAATAATCAAAAATAAAAACATTAAAAAAATTATCCTTGTTTTAGGGTTCAATTGTTACTCATATTTTTTTATGGTATTTTAGAATTGGATATGCATATGATAATATCTATAATTAATCTAATGATCTTGATTAGAATTGTAATATCCTTGTTTAATTAGCATTTTAGACGATGAACTTTGAAGTTGTTCCTGTTTCTCTTGTGTTTCCAGTTTGAACTTTGTATGAAATCTATGGATCTATATATTTTGGATGAGTACTAGTTTTTCTTTCTAAACTTTGTGAAAAAACGTTTGTTATAACGTGTTAAAATATATTTATAGTTATAAAATGTGAACTAGTATTTTTTCATAAAATTATAAGTATAAAATATATGGACCGATATTTCACCGATATTTGAAACCGAAATTTCCCCGGTATACCGACGTATCAGTGTATCGCTCTCAATCGGTACGAACTGAAATCCGGTATGGACTACATTGGGCGCAAGGGGTATTATGTAAGCTCTTTAGGCATTCTACCAGTAAAAAATGGTGAAATCCACACACTGGAGCTGCGTAGGTCAATTGCCGAGATACAAAGGTAATGCAAAATATCACATTAACATTTCAAAATCAGGGTTCTAAAATTTTTTGATTCTATGTTTATCTCATTATGATTCATATGAAAGTAGTTCGCGGCTCGCACACATCACCAATTAATTATAATATTTCCTTGAATCTTTGTAGGTTGGAAACTTTATGCACTACATAAGCCGCTTTGTTGCAGGCTTTGCAGTCGGTTTTGCCAGAATGTGGCAAATAAGTGTTGTAATATTATCTATCGTTTCGTTGATTGCCATTGCTGGAGGTGTATATGCATATGTAGCAACAGGTCTTATTGCACGAGTAAGGAAATCGTATGTAAAAGGCAGGAGAAATTGCTGAAGAGGTTAGTTTCCTAAGTGTCTATCTAAATTATGTGCTTTTGATTGTTTTACGTGGCTAGTATTGTACATAGATGATGAATGGATTTGTGGGTATTTCTATACTAATTTGTTATCACTATCTTTAGGTGATTGATAATGTCCGGACTGTTCAAGCATTTGTTGGTGAAGAAAAAGCCGTAAGATCCTACTGGGATGCTCTCTTGAAAACTTACAAGTATGGGAAAAGAGGAGGACTAGCCAAGGGTTTAACATTGCATTGTGCGCTTTTTTGTTCATGGGCTTTGCTCGTATGGTTCACTAGTATTACCGTTCATAAAGGTATAGCAAATGGAGGGTCCTCGTTTACTACCATGCTTAACGTTGTCATCGCTGGCCTGTAAGTTTCTTCTCCTATCCTGGGTTTTCCAAAATAATTTTTTAGATGAATCTAGTCTACCTAATGAGATTTGTAACACTATTGTTAATAAGTTTGTGCTCTTTGCAGTTCACTTGGGCAAGCAGCACCGAATGTCTCTAATTTTATCCGAGCAACATCTGCTGCTTACCCAATTTTTGAGATGATAGAGAGAAATACAGTTAGTAAATCCATCTCGGGCAAGGGCAAGAAACTAGAAAGAGTTGATGGTCACATTGAATTCAAAGATGTTTGTTTCAGTTACTCATCACGACTGGATGTTGTGATATTTGACAAGCTTTGTCTAGATATACCTTCCGGAAAGATCATAGCTCTTGTTGGAGGAAGTGGGTCTGGCAAGAGTACCGTGATTTCATTGATTGAGCGCTTTTACGAGCCTCTTTATGGGAAGATATTGTTGGATGGGCATGAAATTAGGGAGCTTGATCTCAAATGGCTTATACAACAAATTGGGTTGGTTAATCAAGAACCCGCCTTATTCGCTACAAGCATCCGCAAAAATATCGTCTATGGGAAAGATAATGCCACAGGTGAAGATGTTAACCGTGCTGCGAAGCTTTCTGAAGCGATTTCTTTCATCAACAACCTTCCAGATAGATACGAAACACAGGTAACAATTGATTTTACAATTGTGAGATATACCGCAGAAATTACTTTTCCTCCTAAATGTTGATTTGTTAAGGAATTTAAGTATATTTGTTTACATGAGGTGGGAGAGAGAGGGATACAGTTATCGGGTGGACAGAAGCAAAGGATCGCCATATGTCGAGCGATACTCAAAAACCCCTCAATCCTCCTCCTTGATGAAGCAACAAGTGCCCTTGATGCAGAGTATGAGAAAAGTGTGCAAGAAGCTCTTGATCGTGTGATGGTGGGACGGACCCCAGTAGTGGTTGCTCACGGACTTTCCACCATACGGAATGCAGACATGATTGCTGTTGTTCAGCAGGGAAGGATTGTGGAGACTGGGAGCCATGAGGAGCTGATGTCAAAGCCTAACAGCGTCTATTCATCCCTTGTTCAGTTCCAAGATTTAGCTAATTTGCACCGACACCCCTCGCTAGATTCGAGCATGGGTCGACCACTCAGGTACCTTGTTTGCAGTAATATACTACTCATTTGGTGTATGCGTATTCTCATCCCTTCAGCCAGTATTTTATCGTCTTTTCTTGTATAACGGTGGTGATCAATTAGATGGTTGTGATTGTTTGGACTAGGCAGATTTCTAGCTAGACCTCAGGTCTCATATTTCCATCAAGGATCTGTCTAGAGATCCCATAACCTCTAACACATTCTTGATAAATCTTTTGATAATTGCACTTTGTTAGTACACATAAGGCTTTACCTGCTGTTTTTGTCGGAAACTGTTGTAATGCACCTTTGCGGTTTATTCTTGGCCAGCATAAAATATTCAAGAGAGTTATCACTGTCAAGAACGAGCTTTGGTGCAAGCTTTCGTTCAGAGAAAGAATCTGTGAACCGTTATGTTCCCGATAGGGATGAGCCTGTCCAGCTAGAGCATGCAACAATGAGAAGATTGTATGCAATGGCAGCTCCATACTGGATTTATGGTTTGGCTGGCACAATTGGTGCCATTATAGCTGGTGCCCAAATGCCACTTTTTGCTCTTGGTGTCACAGAAGCTCTTGTTGCGTACTACATGGATTGGGACACTACTCAACATGAAATTAAGAAAATCTCACTACTCGTTCTTGGGGGTGCAATCATAACAGTAATTAACAGTAATTGTTCACACCATTGAGCATTTTGCTTTGGGATATTTGGAAAAATACCCCAAAAATGCCTACACCGTTAGGAAAATCCCTGTAAAAAAAAAGTTATGGGAAAATACCCCAACGTTACATTTTCCATCCAAGTACCATTAAATGGTCAAATTGTGCAATTTTGAAGAATGAGATTGGATGGTTTGACGAGACAAGTAACAACAGCTCAATGCTGTCATCGCGCCTAGAAGCTGATGCGACTTTGTTGAAAACAATAGTTGTTGATCGTTTTACTGTTCTCATACAAAATTTATCTCTTGCTGTAACCTCGTTTATCATCGCCTTTATTCTTAATTGGAGGCTCACACTTGTTGTCATGGCCTTGTATCCTCTACTGGTCACTTCACACATCAGTGAGGTTTGCTTCTGTTCCACATTACATTTGTTGCATCATAACAGTATAGTGAATAATGGGATAATGATAACTTGTACAACAACAAACTATTCATGAAAGGTTATGGGGGAAACTTGAATAAGGCATATCTTAAAGCTAACATGCTTGCTGGTGAGGCAGTAAGCAACATACGTACTGTTGCCGCTTTTTGTTCGGAAGAAAAGGTCATTGACTCATTGACTTGTATGCTCGTGAACTCACCCAGCCATCAGAAAGTGCTTTCCGTCGTGGTCAAATGACTGGCTTGTTCTATGGTGTTGCACAATTTTTTCCTCTCCTCTTCTTACGGGCTCGCCTTATGGTAATGCTTTCGCTAGTCTATGCTTTTATCGTAGGGAGACAATTGAAGACTTAGAATTACTATGCACTTCCATTTTGAATGGATTTTTTATTCCGTTACATGCTGGTAGCACATACAAAATTTTGTATCCAAAAATATATGCTAATCGACTCTTAATAGATTTATATTTACATTAGTCAGCCTTTGGTGGTGAAACTAAAGTACTCACAAGTTTCAATGTATCGTTTTGTTAACACAGGTACTGTTCTGTCTTGATGGGCAAGGAGCTTTCGAGCTTTAAATCTGTCATGAAATCATTCATGGTACTGATCTGACAGCGCTAGCGATGGGAGAAACCTTAGCAATGGCTCCGGACCTTATAAAGGGAAACCAAATGGCTGCTTCAGTCTTTGATATTCTGGATAGGAAGACTGAGGTGGTGGGTGATACTGGGGAGGAAGTAACAAAGGTGGAAGGTACTATTGAGATGAGGAGGGTTAAATTCAGATACCCTTCAAGAGCGAATATACTGATTTTCAAGGATTTTAATTTGAAAGTTAGAGCTGGCAAGAGCATGGCATTGGTAGGATCAAGTGGTTCTGGCAAGAGCTCTGTACTCGCGCTGATATTACGTTTCTACGATGCGACGTCTGGGATGGTCATGATATATGGCAAGTCTTCTGTCATCTCGCACATAAATAACTTTCATTTGCTTTTTATTTATATTAATATTTCCTAATTTTATCATCATATATTGATTGACTACAGGAAAAGATATCAAGAAACTAAAGCTGAAATCTCTCAGGAAATATATTGGTCTTGTCCAACAAGAGCCAGCACTATTTGCTACATCAATCTACAAAAACAGACTTTACGGAAAAGATGGAGCAACAGTCAGAAGTCATCGAGGCTGCTAAGCTTGCTAACGCACACAACTTCATCAGTGGACTGCCAGATGGCTACTCAACACAGGTGGGTGAGCGAGGGGTACAACTATCTGGAGGTCAGAAGCAAAGAGTTGCCATTGCAAGAGCTGTTCTCAAGAACCCAGCGATCTTGCTACTTGATGAAGCCACCAGTGCACTTGATGTTGAGTCTGAACGTATAGTTCAACAAGCTCTTGATACTTATGAAGAATCGAACTTCAGTAATGGTGTGTTGGAGAAAATGATCTTATTTGTTTTGTTCTCGGTCTTGGATTAATTGAAACTTAGGACCAAAGGATCACTAAGGAAACTAGTTCATTTTCACTATTTGTGAATAAAACCTTTAGTTCCACATAGGAGAAACTAAATATGTTATATCTCCATATTACTTAGAAATCTACATCTAATGGAGGCCCCTTAGGAGTTAACACATTTTGTATAAGAGAGAGGACTTATGCTATGAGCTTTCACACACGCGTGGTGCTTCACACAGAAGCACGCACGCCGTCGCGGGTCAACTAAGACTTATCTTTTTGGACAAAATATTTTTGAATTATTTCCTTAAAGAATTTAAAATTAAATTTTGTCTTTAATGTGAGGGGGCGCCTGACCCGGCGAGTATAAATTTCTTACCAATTTTTTTTTTTATGTGTCATAATGTCGAGATAATTTTTGCACGTTTTCTTACCAGTAATTAATCAATTCGCACATAAATTTTTGATTAATTAGAAAATTTATTTTTCTTAATCGCTGCACTGATTTCACTCTCCATCTTTGTCTATAAATTGAAGTTGAATTCTCATTTCCAAATCACACCAGAAGCAGCTATTATCCTGCCTTCTTTTCCCCTCTTCCTATTTTGTTTTGCGCAATGCTTGTTTACTTCCCTTTTGTAATTTATCTTGATGTTAAGTTCGTTTGAGTGGTGATTTGTATTGTGCTTATACAAATCATAACGGGCAGTTCTATCCTGGACACATCTCCGATGTGGGGGTATATCATATCTTATTCTTGAGGAGTACCCGCGGACTATTGTGTTAAAAACAATTTGCTGAGCAGGTAGCTCTGTCCTTTGCATGCAAATCAATTCAGAGATTTTATTAACGTTAACATCTTCTGTTTTAGTATTTTTATTAGTGCAGATACAACATGGTGGCACATAGGTTGTCTGCTATCAAGAATGCAGATGAGATCTCAGTTTTGCAAGACGGGAAAATTATTGAGCAAGGGAATCATTCTTCTCTAATCGAAAACAAAAATGGACCATATTATAAATTAGTATGTTTATAACAACAGCAACATTAACATCAACATTAACATCAACAACAGCAATAACATTAACACACGCTAACTAGAATAACAAATTAAGGATGGCACTTCGTTTGTATAATACTGTGAAACCATCTCTTTTCGAAATTCTTTTTACATATTCTTGTTGGCTCTGTTCTACTGTAAGTTTGTAACATTTATGCATATATATATAATGGAATTATTATTGGTACCAGTCCCCATTGAAGGTTTGGAGTTTGGTAACCCCAGTAGGCATGTTTTCATTAGCAGATATAACGACAAATAGTAAAATGAGGTCAAGTTACAGGCAATACGCCTATGATAAGTTAGCCCACACTGTCTTTTTATTGCTATATATTGCCGTTCTCTTTTTACTTTTTTTTTTCTCGTGAAATGGTGATGTGATTAACATGAGGAGTCTGATTTTATACCCATTCTCTAACGAATTTACATGTGTCATTTTAATCTCCAACACTAATTTTATTTTGGAAATTATATAACGAGGGTCAAGATTCTAAACATAAATAGTAATGGATCCATCCTTTAACTAATTAACCAATCGAATTAACTTATCAAATATAAAATCTTTAGAGAAATATGCACAAAAATGGAAATGAGTATGTACGCTTGACCAACACTGAAATCTTCTTCGCTGGTGGATGTTGGCATTTTGAATCTAAAATATGAAAGACAGTAATTTCGAAAAATATCAAAAAAAATAAGTCTTACTAGGGTGCAAACTGAATGCATACCACTTGCTTGCATTTGTGACGTGCAACATTCAGATGGCATAAATATTCGAGATGGTTAAATTGTTACAGCGAATACTACAACATGAAGGTGGAGATTGTACCACGTTAATAGCGTTAGAGGGCCATGGTCCAACAATCAAAAAATTTATTTTTGAAATCCAAATCGTTTGAGTTTTCATGGGTTACCAAAGGAAAAAAGAGAGAACTCAAAGTTCTGGAAAGATTCAAAGGTTTATCTAACTAAGTTTTGTTCCCGGTTGAATCAGTTGATTGGATTTCGTCTACATTACTTGCGGCGGTGGAGGGGATTTCAACCCCGCAGAAATGGACAAGGAGGTTTAATCAAGTGGTTCTTTTGATTGAAGTACTATGTGTTCAAGATGTTTTATATGTGTTCCTAGTGGAGATGAGGGAGTCATATGGAATAAATTCTGGCAATATCTGAATCCCTCACAACAGCAAGTGGAGCAAGAAGATTCGGTTTTCCCCCTCTTAATTTTGTTCCAGTAGAAGACAGTTTTAATCCGTACGCGAGAGGAGTTGCTGTTGAAGTTATTAATTATCACAAAGGCTGGTTTAGCATTTCTAAGGAAATTGTTAGACATTTCAATTGGACTGGTGACTTGGGATTACGTCCTATTAATTGGAAGCTAGTCATTTGAAGTTCATAGTTCTTTAGAGCAACCCAGAATTATCCGAGTGGGCAAATCCAAGGTTCTACTGAAACAGTGGAAGTCTAGTGATTCATTGTTGATTTCTGGAGTAGATCAATTTAATCACTGGACTGGCATTAGAGGGCTACCTCTACATTTATGGGACAAATCTGTATTCACAAGGATTTGCTCTCCATGGGGTAGTTTCAAGGATATTCATCTGGATTCTCTGAATCATTCTCGTTTGAACTGTTGCAAGATTCAAGTAACATGTCAACTTGATAGAATTCCGGCAGTGGTTAAATTCTCTAACTACTGGTTATAAATTGAATGGATTCCGGAGATAAATCCTTTTAGGAAGGTGGATTTTGATCATCACTTTAAGAATTTGGCTTATGATCAAGTAGATGATCAGAGATTTGATTTCCAAAACAAGTCTCATGATGATCAAGCACAAAACTTCCGCGATGAGCTGCAAATACGAAAAAATATGGAGGGTTTATCGGCTGAAAAAGTCTCACTGCCGTCCTTACAGCCGTCCTCAAATTTTCGAATTTCAAAATACCCAAATGTGTGCTGAAAATCCTCTTTTAAGAGTCAGCTACCAGATCGGTGAGTTCTCAGCTCATATTGCCATTAGGGGCCAATCGAATTCGGGTTTGAGTCGATATATGGGCCAGAGGTAGGAATATCTTTGGATGCGGTTTTTGATCCAAATTTCATTCTTCGGCCCGCCTATGACACAAACGACTCAGTTCTTAAGGATCGATATATGATAAGGTGCTTAGAGGCCCATCATGTTTAGGCCCGTATAAAAGAGCTCTATCCAGGTCTGCCCATGATCCAAGTAAAGCTGGTGCGTCAGATGTTTTTTTGACTTGTGTAGAAAATTTGGATTTAGTTGATCAGAGGGTTGAAACAACTCTGGGTGAGGGTGTTGACCCGGATTGGTTTCAGTACTGAATCAAAATCCAGTTCTCTCAGAGTCGTTAGATCAATCCTCGAATTCGAAAACACATCAGGATGTATCATCATCACCGTCAACTACTGTAGCTAATACTCTAGAACATACTTTGGGTATATCAGCTAACAGGTCACCATCAGCTTCTCGAGCTACTACTCTGTCTCAGAACAAACATGAAGATGAAATCGATAATTTGGTGAACTTCCATATCACCTTAAAAAAAAAGCTAGGTATTGATTGTGATACAACGATGTCAAGAGAAATTTGTGAGGATTTATCGATAAATCTCAAACATTCATCTTCAGTAGCTCCAGTGGTTGAGAATCAATATGATGGATTCGATAAATATGATGAAGATACAGATGATGAGAATTGGATTGCAGAGGAGGAAAGGGGTACTATCAGTATGGATAATATTTTAGGTATTTCTCCTAAGTCTGTTTCTCCCAACTTCAACTCCTCTTGTTCAATTTCTAGGGTTCCAGTTGAGATTAATGGATCATAAGATCCTTTCATGGAATATTAGGGGTTTAGGGGATGACTTTTAAGCAACTGCGATTCGCAATGCAATTAGAAAAAATAATGCTTCCATTATTTCGATTCAAGAAATTAAAAAGGAATTCATTGATGATTTCTTGGTTAGAGCTATTCAGGGTAATAATGGATGTGAGTATATTTCTTTACATTCAGAGGGAAGATCAGGAGGAATTTTGGTTATGTGGAATCCGTTTGTGGTTGTAATGGAGGATAGTTTGTGTTATATGCTATATTTTAGGCACGTATAATAGTTTCCTTTATTATCTTGTTTCCTTTTATGATGCTATTGTATTATATATATATATGAACCTTTGTACTCTACCAATTAATCATATTGAATAATAAGATATAGAATTTCTCCTTCACTAAAGCTATCATGGTATTGGTATCATCTTGATGCCTTTGATGGGTCCACTTCAAATGTTTTGTTTGCTTCCGTAGTTAGTGCAAGAGAAAGAATACTATCCTAGGGCGTCACTTTTCCTTTCTCTTTCTGCAGAAAAGCTTTCGTCTAAAAGTTTTTCTTTTTTGGTCTTCTTCTAATCCTCACCGTGGTCCCTCTAGTATTGCTTCCTGTTTTATCTTATGAAAAGAAAACAGAAAAAAAGGGACATAAACAAAAGAGTAAAGCTGCGATATTTCTTCTTCTTCTTCTTCTTCTTCTTCTTCGGTGTAAGCTAGGGTTCTTCTTTTTTCCTTCTGGTTAGCTGAAGCTTATTTCTCTACCGGAACTCCTTATTGGTGTTGGTTCCTAATTAATTGTACCCATGTGCTTCAAATCTTTGTATTGGTTCTCCAAGAGGTGATATCTAAACCTAATTCCTCCAAATCAAAAGTTGTTTATTTTCTTTGGTTTCTTTTCTATACTCATGGATACTGAACGTGATGACTCCTTGCAATCAATTAGTGTTCGATTGAACAAAAGTAATTACACATATTGGGCTTATGTTATGAATTTTTTTTTGATCGATAAAGATATGTGGGGATATGTTAGTGGTGAAATTGTTATTCGTGATTCTAAAGACAAAGATTATGCCATACTTCTTGCTACCTGGAATAAATGTAATGCTAAAATTATTGCTTGGATCAATAATTCAGTTGATTTGAACATTGGTATGTATTTAGCAAAATTTTCTACTTCTAAAGAGGTGTGGGATCACTTGAAAACACTGTTTTTGCAATCAAATTTTACTAAACGTTATCAATTAGAGCAATGTTACTGAACATGCTGATCTTCGAACGGTTGCTTCATATGTAAAATATCGTGAAGAGCAATGTCTTGTTCAGTTCTTAATGGCTCTTCGTGATGATTTTGAAGCCTAAGAGGTCAGATTTTGCATCGTAATCCATTACCTTCCGTGGATTCAATTGTTAATGAGTTATTAGCCGAAGAAGTACGTTTCAAATCTCAAGCTAGCATCAAAGGGATTTTTCCTCTCCTCACGGAAAGTGATGAGTGTGTAAACACGTTATTTTTACATCTTAATTTACATTTATTTAGTTCTTTATTTTGTACATATTTAGTGATTTTTGTTTAGTTTTGCAGTTTATAGGAAATAAAACTCGATGGACTAAAATGCATAATTCAGTTCATAAAATGAAGAAAATAAAGTAATGGGCTAAGCCCGAAAGGAAAAACATGGAGAATTATTTCATCAAACCAATTATTTGGATATGGGAGTGTAGGAAGCATACCACAGCGTGTGTAGAAAGTGTGGAGACCATTTGTTGGATACTAATTATAAAAGGATATTTGAAGATATTTTGTTTAATGAAGAAAATAATCAAAATAAAGAAGGAAGTAAAGATTATGGAATTTTTTTTTTATTATTTATGGTTAGAGTTAGTAAAAAATAATATATTTTTCCAAATAAAGAAAATTGTGACATCATGATCAGATATTATTTAGCACATGGCGCATTTTAATTGGAGGATTTTGTATTATCTTGACACGTGGCGCATTCTTATTTGATGATAATGTGGTAGTTGAAACGAAAAAGGAAAGTGGTTTCCTTGAAAGCTATATAAATAGTGGTGGAAGCAGGGGAAAAAGGGGGGGAGCTTATTTTTTAGTCCAAGTCCGAGCAGTAGAATTAGTTTTAGTTTTAATTCTAGCTTTTAGTTTTCTTTTCTTCTTACTTTTCTTTTCTCTTGTAATAATGAAATAATCTCTCTACTAGGGTTACAGATGAATCCATATGATGTATGTTAGAGATTCTAATATTTCTCTTTAATAACTCTTCTTGTCCTATATTCTCGTTTATTAATGATAATAGTTTTCTTCGTATGTCCTTTTTGCTTGTTCATTAATTTATATTTTTCTTTAGAAATCAACATTAAGTGAAGAAGATTGTTAGTACCTTGAAAATTCTTATTGGTTTAAATGTTTGATTTTCCAAGACGTCGATGTGTCATAAATCGTCTTTTTGATTTTCCAAGACGTCGATGTGTCATAAATCGTCTTGAGGTATTATGAAGAGTATTATCTGAGATCGTTAGAGTTATCAACTATGCATCATACCGGATTAATCTAAAGTCGTAGCATTTTCTTTTCTAATTTATTATTTACATCATTTTCTAATTAATATTTTCTTTTTTTCTTATTAGTTTACTATTTGATTGTATAAATTAAAGATAACAATAATTTAGTCTATGTGGAACGATCCGTATTTGCATATTGTCCAATCGACAGCTGTGCACTTGCGGTTTATAGTTAAATTCCCATCAGAAAGTGTTCTAGCGGTACCTTCGAAGCCTAATTCTTTTCAACAGAGTAGACCACCAAGAACTGCAATTGATGAATGTAATTTTTGCAAGAAAAGAGGACACTGGAAGGCTCAATTTCCACTAATTTTAAAGTGAAAAAAAACAAGGATCCTTTCACAAGCAATCCCATACTACTGCAGTTGCTACTGCTAGAAATGAGGTTCAATCTTCTCAGTCTCTCCTTGAGCAGTTGGAGAAGCTTTTTAAGTCTCAACAATCCCATTCTTTGAACTCAGTGACCTCTCCTTTCGCAGGTTTGTCTACCTCTAATATGTCAGGTATAAGCTCCTCCGTTTGGGTTTTTGATTCAGGTGCTTCACATCATATGACTAAAGATGTCTCTTGTTTTCTTCCTTATCTCCTAGTTGTATTTCCCAAACCGTTGAAACTCCTGATGGTACAATCTTGGCTTTAGCCTACATTGGCTCTGTTAGGACTCCGCAATTATCTCTCTCTGATGTCTATTGCATTCCTAAATTAACAATGAATTTAACTTCTGTTAGCCAATTATGCGACTCAGGTTATAATGTTTTTTTTTTCTCCTACTTGTTGTCTTGTTCAGGATCCGCGGTCGAAGATGGTGATTGGGATAGGCCGTAGGAAAGGGGGATTATATGCTAGTGGAGCTCCGGATTCCTGATGTTGCATCTTCCGCAGTTGATTTATCATCTTTTCATCTCACTGCAAAATCGAGTAATTTATATTTGTGGCATTCTCGTTTAGGCTTATTTCCTCTTCTCGTCTTAAATTCTTAGCATCTAAAGGCTCTCTTGGACAAATAAGACTACATGATATCTCAGATTGCCAACTTGCAAAATTTTCAGTTACCATTCAATAAAAGTACTTATATTTCTAGCAAACCATCTGACTTAATACATTCTGATGTTTGGGTGGATGCTCATATTCCTACTAAAGGGGGTTCTAGGTACTATGTATGCTTTATTGATGATTATACTTGTTATTGTTGGATTTTCCTAATGAAATATCGTCTTGAATTTTTGATATCTATCGTTCCTTTCGTAATTTTGTGCAAACTCAGTTTTCTGCTGTTATAAAATGTTTCTGTTGCGATTTGGGCGGTGAGTACCGAAAAGGCTTTTTTCTTGACTTTCTCTCTTCATATGGTACAATTTATCAATCTTCTTGTACTGATACACCAAAACAAAATGGTGTGGATGAACGAAAACATAGACATCTTCTTGAAACATCACAATCTTTCTATTTATCTGCTCATGTTCCTGCAACATATTGGGGGGAAATTGTATTAACTGCCAATTATATTATTAATCGTATACCAACTGCTCTTACAAATGGTATTTCTCCATTCAAAAAGTTATATGGTATATCTCCTGACTATTTTTCTCTTAAAGCGTTTGGTTGTGCTTGCTTTGTTCTCAAACCTCATAGGGAAACAAACAAATTGTCCTCTAAGTATGCCTTATGTGTGTTTTTTGGGTTTGGTGACGGCCAAAAGGGTTATCGTTGTTATGATGTTACAAGTCAAAAGAATATATGTCTCTCGACATGTTGTGTTTTTTTAACACATTCCTTTGTTTTCTATTGCGTCTCGTGTTAATATTATTGAAAAGTACGATTTAGTGAGAATTGATCCATTTGATACATCTTCTTCCGACTCTAAATATAGTCCTTTATCTATTTCCTCTTTTATTAATACTTGCAGCGACGTACAGGATCTGGTCGAAGATGTAACTTCTTCCTCGACTCTGTTAGTCTCGGAAGCCCCTCCTCCTCCCTTTTCTCCGGGTGAGTCTTCGTCACCTTCCGAGATTGTTGATCATGCTACACCTCGGTATCCTTCACATTCTCCTAATACTCCAAATAGGTTTGGTTACTCTCCTAATGATTTTGGTCTTTCTTGCTACTCCTTGAAATTTTCTGCTTTTCTTTCTTCTGCTCACTCTTTATCTGAGCCTACCTGATGCCCCTGACCTACCGGATAGACCAAATTCTTCCTACAAAGAGGATATGTCTCAACCAGTATGGAAGAAAGCTACGGATGTAGAGCTTGCTGCATTGGATAAAGCAGGGACATGGGAAATGGTTATTCTACCTCCAAGAAAGTACGTTGTATGTTCTAAACGGGTTTACAAGATCAAAACTAAATCTGATGGTTCTGTTGAACGCTACAAGGCTCGTCTTGTCGAAAAGGGACTCACTCAAGAATATGGAATTGACTATGAAGAAACTTTTGCTCCAGTGGCAAAACTGACATCTGTTCGTGCTCTTATTACGGTAGCCTCTTTCAAAAAATGGTAATTATCTCAAATGGATGTGAAAAACGTTTTTCTCAATGGGGATCTTTCTGAAGAAGTATATATGGTTCTCCCTCCTGGTGTACTTCACAAACCTGGTGAATTTTGCAAACTTCGTAAAACATTATACAGACTAAAACAAACACCTCATGCATGGTTTGAAAAATTCTCCACTACTATCACTTCTCTTGGTTTTCAGTCAAGTACTTACGATTAAGCATTATCCGTTCGTACAAGTTCTGCAGGTCGAAGGCTATTGCTTCTCTATGTTGATGATATGATTGTTACAGGTGATGATTTGAATGTATTAGTTCAGTTGAAAGAACAGTTACACCGACAGTTTGAGATGAAAGATTTAGGCCAATTGCGATGTTTTTTGGGTATCAAGGTTGCTTCATCTCCAAGAGGTTATCTTCTTTCTCAATCTAAGTATGTTAGTGATATTCTTCAAAAATCTCGTATTTCTGATACAGATCCAGTTGACACACCTCTTGAGATAAATTCTAGATATATAAATTTTAACGGTGTTCTGTTAGATGACCCCACGTTGTATAGAACCATTGTTGGCATCTTGGTTTATCTCACCATTACTCGACCTGATATTGCGTATGCAGTTCATATTGTTAGTCAGTTTGTCTCTTCACCAACTACTATGCATTTGGAAGTTGTTATGCGTATTTTGAGATATCTTCGGGGAACTCAATATCAAAGTTTGTTGTTCCTATTATCTTCAGAAAGTTTTACACTTTGAGGTTTTTATAATGTCGGGTGGGCTGGTGACCATAGTGATCGCAAGTCTACTACTGGTTATTGTGTCTTTTTGGTGATTTCATTATCTCATGGAGGAGTAAGAAGTAATCCACTCATGTTAGATCATCAACTGAAGCTGAATATCGGGCAATGACGGATGCCACTGCAGAAATTATTTGGCTCCGTTGGCTTCTTAGAGATATGGGTGTAACTATGCCTGCAACAACACCTTTGTATTGTGATAATACAAATGCGATACGCATTGCCAATAATTTTGTGTACCACGAAAGGACTAAGCACATCGAAGTCGACTGCCACTTCATCCGTCATCACTTAGTGCATGGTACAATATCTTTTCCGTGGAAGCCATCAAAAATGCAGATTGCAGATTTCTTTACGAAGTCACCATCTACTTCCCGGTTTCGATTTCTTCTTGACAGACTCTCGGTGATTAATGATGTTCAATTAACATCGTGGGTTTGAGAAGGGCTGTTAACATAGCATTCTAGATTGTTCTACTGTATGCTATATTAGGCACGTATAATAGTTTCCTTTATTATCTTGTTTCCTTTTGTGATGTTATTGTATTGTATATGTATGGACCTTTGTACTCTACCAATTAATCATCTAGAATAATAAGATATAGAATTTCTCCTACACTAAAGCTATCAGTTTGCTGGGGGATTTCTCAGTATCCTTAAATTTTCACAATACAACTGATGGTTACAGTTGGGTGTTCACTTCTGTGTATGGTGCAACAGATCTAGCTGATTATAACCAGTTCTGGCAGGAGATTGAAGATGTGAGATTGATAATGTCAGGGCCATGGATGTTGTATGGTGACTGGAATACAGTATTGTATAATTCAGAAAGGAATACAGCTGGTGGTTGTAATAGAAACAGGAAGAACTTCAGGAAGTTTGTAAATAATAACAACTTGGTGGATATTCCCATGTCTGGTGGCAGCTATACTTGGACAAATTATCAAAATCCACCAATTCTTGTGAGGCTTGACAAATTCCTTTTCACTCCTAATTGAGAAGCAAAATGTATTTCAGTGGTGCAGTTCAAGCTGCGAAGACCTACCTCTGATCACGCACCTATACTTCTGGATTGCAATGTCGGAATATCGCGTAAGCCTCCAAGATTCGAAAACTATTTTCTGTCTAATCCTATTTTTCTAGACCAATTGAGAATATGGTGGACAAACTTAACTTTCAGTGGTAGACATAGCTTTATTCTTGCTAAGAAACTACAGAGTCTGAAATTTTTTATAAAAAAGTGGGGAAGAGAGACTTACGACTCACTACAAACTGAAGTTGATAAGTTATAGTTATTGATTGATGTGTGTGACTCTCTGGAGGAGATAAATACTTTGAATGAAGAAGATTTTGCAGCTAGGGAACTGACAAAAATTAATCACATAAAAACATCCTTAAATCTTACTAGAAAATGGTTTTCAAGGGCCAAAGGCCAATGGCTTGCAGATGGGGAAAGAAATTCAAAGTTTTTTCATCAAAATGCAACGTACAACCAAAGAAATAACTCGTCACTGATGGTAAATGGTGTTATGACTCATGACAAGGTCACTATCAATGAAGAGGCAAAACAATTTTACAAGGAGGTGTTTACGGAGAAAGTACATATTAGGCAAAATTAGGCCTACATTTGATAATCTAGATTTACGCAAAATTAGTGTTCAGCAAAGCATATTGATGGAAAAACAGTTTGCGGAGGAAAAGGTGAAGAATGTAATTCATAATTTTGGAAGAAATAAGGCGCTGTGGCCGGATGGTTACACAATGGGTTTTTTTAAAGCGGCGTGGGATATTATTAATCCAGAAATGATGGTTGTGGTAAAAGAATTTGAAACTACAAACAATATAGATTGGAGATTGAATTGTACAAACATTATTCTAATTCCAAAATGTGAATGAGTTGTTCATATGAATAATTTTAGGCCAATTAGTTTGATTGTAGTTTTTTACAAAATTGTATCAAAGTTGCTGGCAGATAGGTTAAAAAAAGTGATCCCTTCTATTATATCAGAATTTCAAGGAGTCTTCGTAGATAACAGGAAGATAACAGATGGAATCCTGATTGCTTCAGAGTTAACAGACTCTAGAGAAAGAGAAGGCAAGCATGTTTCAGGGGTGTTTGGTAGCTATTATTATAATGGATTATGAGCCCATAATCAATTATCCATCCTATAATCCATTATATAGGTGTTTGTTAAAATTTAGAATGACTGATTATTTTAATTATAATTGAAAAAACTTATTATTTTCATAAGTAGAAAAAAGTTGTTTATACAAATTATTATAATCAATTATTTTTTTTAACAAAAATGAATTAGATTTTTTTCCTTATTTTCTCTAAACTATCAAGAGAGAGACAAAAAGACAATATTGGACTAAAAAAAAATTCTTAGATCATCATTCTTTCCTCTCTTCTTTCAGAGCATTTTTCTATGATAATCAATTATTCCAAAAATATGTTTATTAAAATATATTAAAAAAATAATTAATAGCATAATCATTTTTTAATTTATAATTATCTATAATCATAAATAATAATCATAATTTTTATCAAACATCCATTAATGTTGAAGGTGGATTTAGAGAAATTATTGGATAATGTTAATTGAGATTGTTTGGATTACACTATGGCTAGGTTTGGTTTTGAAAATATCTGGAGGAGCTGGATTAAATAGTGTTTATCAAGCACAAGGTTTCTATGGCTATAAATGGGTCGGCATCTAGTATGTTCAGAAGTTCTAAGGGCATCCAATGTCCCCGTTTCTGTTCATAATGGTAGTAGAAGTCTCGTCTGTATTAATCAAGAAAGCTTCTTCTTTGCAATTGTTGGCTGGTTTCAGACCGTCACCAGATGCACCTGAAATTAATCATCTGTAATTCACAGATGACCTTATTGTGTTTCTTGATGACGACGTAGAGCAGGTCAGAAATTTAAAATATGTTTTGATAGTGCAGCCTGTCTTGGACTCAAAGTTAACTATAGAAAGAGTGCATTGGTGGCGGTGGGAAATACAGAGAATGCAGTTGATAGTGCAGCCTGTTTTGGTTGTCCCATTACTTCGTTTCCAATGAAGTATCTCGGGATTCCATTGGTAAGAAAATCTAAGTCTGTCGGAGTATGGGATTTGATACTACATAAATTTAAAAATAAATTGAGTATGTGGCAGCGAAAATATCTTTCGAAGGGGGTAGACTAATGTTAATACAAAGTGTTCTTTGTAGTCTTCCCATTTATTACCTCTTTCTATTTCGGATTCCGACGTCGGTGGAGAAGCAAATGGAAATAATTATGCGTCAATTCCTATGGGTACTTTAAATCATAAACCTAAAAGGGGTTGGGTTGGCTGGAAGAGAGTATCTTTTCGAAAAGAAGGTGGTGGAGTGGGAATTAAGAAGCTGAGACTTATGAATAAAACCTTACATGCTAATTGGAGCTATGGAAAGGAAGAAAACGCCTTGCGGAGAAGAATTATAAACCATAAATTTAGTGGGAATATTAGAGTTCTTTTTTCTAACACAAAAAAAAAAAATAGTTGGCAAGAGTTTGTGGCTGGCATATTTAAGAGTAATGATGAAGCGAGAAAAAATACTCATTCTGTTTCAGGAAAAGAATTACTTTTCCTATTTACACAATTATTAAGATAAAATGAGAGAGTAGTTTTTTAATTTATTTTTAAATTTATTCTTAATAAAAAAATTTAATACTACGTATATATCTTTTTATTAAAACAAAAGAACTTTATAAAAAATGATATTTTTAAAAGTTTATCTTATTGAAGGGAATATAACTTTGCAGGTTAATTCGGGGGATCGAGTTCTTTTCTGGAAGGATCAGTGGTTAAATGGACAAAGACTGCAGTCGTTATTTCAAATGCATATAGAATCAGTATAATGCAAGATGCTACAATTAATGATGTGGTGGATGTCAACAACGGGGAGAGAAACTGGAACTTGGCGTTTTGCATAAAACTAAAAGAAGACGAAGTTTAGGAAGTGACTCATTTTCTGAATCTGATTTCTTCTTTTAACTTTGGTAATGGTGGGGAGGATCAGAGAATATGAAAGCAAGGGAGACATGTATTTTCGGTTGCGGAGTGTTATAGGGCGTTGGAAACTGATGGTTTGCTGTGATTTCCACATAAATGCTTATGGAACCTAAAAATCCCACAAAAGGTAATCTTTTTTGTTTGAAATTTATGTTATGATGCGGCCCCTATTCTGGATACTTACAGAAACTCTATTATGGTTAACGGTTGTCTACTTTGCAAGAAAACGGTGGAATCTAATTATCATTTGTTCTTACATTGTAAAACAACTAGAGCCGTATGGCTTTTATTTTTGAATAGCTATATGTTACAATGGTTTTTTTTTAAGAATCAGTCCGGTATACGATTTGTGAATGGAAGCGAATGAAGGACTCAAACTCAAATGTCAAAAGTAATATATGGGATATAATTCGTGGACCGTATGGATCGAAAGGAATGAAAGGGTTTTTAACGGGAAGTACAAAACACTGGATAAAATCATTAAAAGGGTTAACTTTTTTATCTACAATTGGTGTGCTGGCATAATTTTTTTTCAAGGAATACACTTGAATGATGTCTTGTACAACTGGGAGGCACTGATGCAGTAGATTTCAAGGCTTTTTTTGTTCCTTTTTTCGTTTGCTCTGCTTTAGGCATTTAGAGCAACTACAGCGGCTGGAGTAGAGCAAACACCAAAACCCAAATTTTGTCTGCTCTTTTTAAAAAAAACGCAGCGGTTTTAGATCAAATTATGCTCAGACGCCTTTATAACGAGACGTTTGTTGTTGGGCGTTCTCGTAAATGGACGTGACATGACACGGACGCTTGTTTAGTATAACGTATGTTGTTGGGCGCTTATTTAGGTGAGCGTATGATATGTATGGAACCATACGCCATTATAACTGAACGTTCTATATTGATACGCTCCTTTAGAAAAACGTATGTTTAAGCGTCCACCCTAACCAGCGTCTCTTATCAAAACGCATTCATAAAAGAAAGTATGTAAGTTGTGCGTTATTTTGTGTGGACATATAATGACAGACGCTTTTGCTGATAGACGCCTGGATGCCAAACGCGGCCCTATAAAAGCGTCTATATATGAAACGTCCGTGGATGGAGTGAGAAGCTTTCCTAGAAGAGCTTCTCACTAACCAACGTGTAACTCTAACTAACTTGAAACAGAAGCTTTCCTAGAAGAGCTTCTCACTACCATTACGTCTTCTTATAGAGACGTCTATGCGTCCGGCGCTCACCTAAGTGAGCGTATCCACTCTTCAGCTGTTCCGACGCTCACCTACTAGAGCGTCACTTCCTATACCTAGCCAGACGCTTTCTTAACATAGCGTATGATAAATTGGCGTTGCTTCAAGGGAACGTTTAATCCAGACGCTCTTATGGGTTGCGTTTGTTTAACGAGCGTTGTCTTAGTGCAGCGTGAGAGCAGACGCTTTATTGGGTGACCGTTTCACTAGACGTCGTTCAACAACGCCGTCCGTGTTTCAATACGTTCTCTTAGGAGGACGTTTAGGTATTACGCTGTACCAGAAGAGCGCCTGACTATATATAGTTTTGGGACCAAGTTTTCTCCAATACTGTACATTTGATCGTCAAAATCCTATTTTTACTCGCCCGTTGGGCCTGATTATTAGCGACCAAAGAGTAAAAATGGGGTTTACTCTTTGGTCTGGTCGTCCGTTGCAGTTTCCCTTAGAGCGTCCACAATGGCTGGACTATAACATGGACCAAACCCATATTTCCTCTTTGGTCCGTGAAAAACCAGCCACAGCGGGACGATCAGAAATGATCTTTGGTCCAGAATTTATACTGTTCAGGACCAAGTTTAGTAATTTTTCCGGACCAAACCATTATAGTCGAGCGGTCGTGTAGGCAACCGTCTGATTCTAAGTGGGCGTGTTGTTAATCGTTTGATAGCAGACGTTCTCCTAGCGTACCGCTTGAAAACACGGACATTAACTAAATCTCCGCCTAATCAAACATTCACCTAAGATTACGTCTAATGGAGCGAGCGTTTAGGATCACGCCCACTAACAGATGGTAACCAAATCACCACCCCATTGAAGAGTAATGCTAGAGATCCGCCTTTAAGTTAATAATGTTTTAACATTTCAAAACGTTGTAGTACACTTCCGCCCCATTAAACATTTATTAAACTTAATTAATAAACATTACACTAATTAATAAACTTAATTAGTAAACATTGTGTAAACTAATGAAATGTTCAAATGTGAACTAATTAATAGACAACAACATTTTAAACGTTGTAATACACTTCCGCCCCATTAAGTGTTCAAATGTTTAAGTAGACTACCGCCCCATCAAGCGTTGATGCACCCGTCCGCTTGGTGAGTGAGCGTTCGTCTACGGATCCGCCCGGTGCTTCAAGCGGTTGGCTAGTTGCACGCCCATATTTTTTCGCACGCACTTCTCTTGCACGTTTACACATTTGATCAGACGTAATGCTAGGAAACCGCTCCATCATGCGTTTGTCTAGTGAAGCGTCCGTCTCTGGGGCGTGCGTCTAGGAGTCCGTCTATCATCAGGCGTAATCTTCGTTACCGCCCCACATCAAGCGTTCAACCAGATGTCCGCCTCACGCAAGTGTTATCCTGGACAACCGCCCGTCTAACCAAGCGTATACCCAGACGCCCGCCCAACAACAAGCGTTCTCCTAGACCACCGCCCGATCATTTTTAGGGATAAACCCGTTATTTTTGGGCCGTACCAAAGAGTAAAATTTTTACTCTTTGGTATTTGATAATGGTTTTACCATGGATGCTCTTAGGGCATCTCCAATGGCGCGACTAGACTAAACGATCAAAGATTAAAAAATTTGATCTTTACTCCAGCCTTAGAATAGCCATGGATAGTCAAGCGGGCCTCTGGCACTGCGCCTGTGGTGAGGCGAACAATTAGCCCTACGCTTGGGAAGACGGACGGCATTCTAGGATTTCGCTTGGTCTAGACGGTGTCGTAGCGTAACGCCTGTGGTAGAGCGGAATGCTAACGTAGCGCTCGTGTTTGGACGGTATCCTAGCAGCACGCCCAAGAGACAGGCGGTATTCCAAAAGCTTGCCTGGTGAGGCGAAATGCTAGCACTCCGTCTGAATAACTATCTATCTCTCGTCACCAGTGGAAACACCCACAACTCTCATGACTAGCTGAAACAAGTCTTAGCTGCAATACAATTCATTCAAGAATTTATTCGATCACTTACTGTGCATTTCTCTGGTAGTAATTCCACACATCTTGACGGTGTTCTTTCAATCATTCACTCTTTCCCTGCAGCAATTGGTTCAACGCATTCATTCAAATGACACATGTATTCATTCAAATCAGAATACCACGATGTTCACTGTCTCACAACACCATTTTTTTCTCTTTCTCAAATCACCATCAAACCCATTCATGGCTACAGACCCATGGCAACAACATCTCAACCTTCTCACTAATAACTAGAAATTCAATCATGCATCACCACCAGTTGTTCTTCCTATCTTTCTCTGTAAAAAACCCATCTCTCAGCACCTCAACTATCAACCATCAATACCCTTTTCTAATGTTTCTCTGGTGCTTCAATCTTATCTGATTTATCTTTGTTGCTCTTTCTCGTTCTTCTGAACAGATTTGAACTCAAACCTCATAGATACAGCTACAAAAAACACCATCATGGCAGCGAAAATTCATTCCTCTCACACTCGAGCTCAATCACAATAGCACTCAATCCCTGATTTGCAGATATACTACCCTAATTTCGGACCACATAGAAATGCATATCATAGCCAGGCGTAGCTGTAGAGTTTCGCCCGTACACAAGCGGCTTTATAGAACCTCGCTCAGTGTGGGCGTTTCTCTGGCGCACCGCTTGGTGGTAGACGTTACTCTGGTACACCGTTTCATCAGACGAAGTCTTAGCATAACGCTTCGTCAGGCGAACTACCAGCGCGACGCCCTTGTTTCTGATCGTATTGCTAGGACGCCACTTGATGCTGAACGAAGTTCTAGTACCTCGCTTGATCATATAATTTATTCGTCGATCAGAGATTACTTTTGATCAGCTACAGTGGATTTCAGCGATTAAAGATTACTTTTAATTGCACGGATGTGGCTCCATTTTCTCGACTAAAGATCAAATTTCATTTTTGATCTGCTTTTTAGTCGACGACTGCAGTTGCTCTTAGGCACTACTTTCTTTAGGATCTACTATAATTAAGCTATTTTTGTACTTTTCTCTTCTGTTTTTTACCTCCTCGATATAAAACACATTTTTTAATTTCATATTGCCCTTTTCGAATCAAAAGAAAAGTGATTCTGAAAAAAACACTTTAGTAGATGACCATGAAGAAGAGATGAGGAACCTATTGACTTGAACAAATTCAGTTGGAGAATTCCATTAAATAGGTTGAAACCTAAATAAGTTTTCAACTTTTAAAACTAGCCGTTACGAAGATCCAAGGGCTAGAAAAATAGAGTTTTTTTTCGTAATAGTTGGCCATAAATGGCCAAGATCGGATGTATTTTTTTTATCGATCAAGAGGAGATTCATTGAAAAAGAGGAGGTACTTAAGGGGGGTACCTCAACCCAATGAACAAAAATAAAAACTAAGAGGAACAAAGAAAGAGCAAAAACAAGAAACCAAAAAACAAAAGACAACCATCAATGGGGCTGAAATAATGAGTCCCAAAGAGCTATAACCATATTGGCGGTTAGACCTAGCATTTTTGTGTTCGATTCGTCCCAAAATAAAGATTGAATTTTAACGCTTCTAAATATACTTTCTAATCTTTTCCTTTTGTTTGCGAGTACTCTTGCATTGCGCTCCCTCCAAATACTCCACCAAATAGCAACCGGGATGTTGTTCCAAATTCGACTAAGACGATCGTCACCCCAATTGAATTTCCAAGAATATACGTTTGTAGATACATTGGAGTTATAACTCCAATTACTTCTCGACCCTTCACTAAAGTAATCCCAAATCCTTCGGATCCTCCAACAATCATAGAAGAGATGCTCACTTGTCTCGTCATTTTCGCCACAAAAGCAACAAAGGCTAGAGACCTCCATGCCCCTTCTTATATGCTTGTCTTTTGTCATTACCCTATCATGAGCAAGAATCCAAAGAAAAAAATTGATTTTGCATGGGTAATTACGGCTCCACACAACATCTATAGTGAAAGTTGGCATCGCTTGTTCCTCTCCGATCTTCATGCCATCTTTAACCGTATATTGACCATTGATATTTCCGTCCCAAACACGGCTATCCGAAACACCTTCTTGAAAAGAGAACGAAGATAGAATATTTGAAATGCTTGAAACTTCATTTGATATGGTTTGAGAATACCTTTGTCTAGCCATAAATTTCCAACTTATCTCGCCGTCTACTACATCGAACATACGTGCTACCACAAGCTCCTTAGTCCTTGAGACTTCATAAGCCGATGGAAACATATCACATAGTTTTCCATACTTAATCCAAACATCTTCCCAAAATCTAGTTTCCTCACCCTCGCCAACCTTGAATTTGATATGTTTATTGAAATCTTTTATCTCTTTATAGACGTTATACCAAAGGCTACCTCCTTCTGAACCTTTAGGTTGGAGAGTTTCCCAACCGTTTGATGTTTCACCAAATTTTTCAACTATAATCTTCCTACACAAAGCATCTTTCTCTAAGCCAAACTGCCACCACCACTTTTTTAACAAAGCCGAGTTCACTAGTTTCGATCTTATAATACCAAGACCTCCTTTTTCTTTTGATTTTGATACCGTAGTCCAACCAACATTGTATTCTTTTAGTGTTATGATCATCATCCCATAAAAAGTTCCTCACCACCTTATCCATTTCCTTAGTTATGGCGCAAGGAGCAAGAAAAAGAGAAAGGTAGTAAATTGGTAAACTCCCTAGAATGCTTTTGGCAAGAATTAACTTACCCGCTTTTGATATCGCTTTTCCGTTCCAAAGAGTAATCCTTTTCGCACAAATATCGAGCGTTTTCTCCCATTTTTGAGATCCTCCTACTTCGCCACCTAACGGAAGACCAAGGTATATATACTAGGAAAGCTTTCGAATTTGCAACCCAACAAGTTTGCATAATTTTCAATGCTCTCTTCCACCGCTACTCCGTACAAGCTACTCTTAGAAAAATTAATCTTCAAACCCGATGTTAGCTCAAAACAAAGGAGAAGATAACGGAGGGTAGCTACTTGTTCCTCCTTCGCATCGAGAAAGACAATAGTATCGTCGGCGAATTGCAAATGATTAATTTTTGTTCCTCCTTCCTTAACCGAAAAACCCGAAATTTGATCCAATTCTTGAGCTTTGCTCAACATACAACTTAAGACTTCACCCACAATTGTGAAGAGAAAGGGAGATAGAGGATCTCCTTGCCGAATACCCTTTTCGCTACCAAAATAGCCATAGGACGATCCATTGACAAGAACCGAGAATTTAGAGAAAGTTAAACAATTTCTAATCCAAGCCCTCCAAACACCACCAAAACCCATTTTAAAAAGGACTTCGTTGAGAAATTTCCAATTTACGTTATCAAAGGCCTTCTCAAAATCTAGCTTGCAAACCAAACCCGGTAGTTTTTGACAGAGTCTAGAATCCACACATTCATTTGCTATCAACACTCCATCAAGGATTTGTCTACCTTTAATAAAGCTAGATTGGGACAAGGAGATTAGAGAAGGGAGATATACCTTAAGACGATCCGTCAAACACTTAGAGATGATTTTGTATACCCTCCCAATAAGACTAATAGGTCGAAAATCTTTAACTTCCTCAACGTTCACCTTCTTTAGAATGAGAGCGATGAAATTGTTTTTTAAGGACGAGTGGAGAACATTGAGGTCATGGAATTCCTTAAAAAAACCTTCATCAAATCTTCTTTAATAAATTCCCAACAAACAATAAAGAACTTCATAGGATAACCATCCGGACCCGGTGCACGGTCGATTCCCAAGCTTTTAATTGCGTTTTTCACTTCCTCTTCACTAAAAGACCTTTCCAACCATAAACAAGCTTTCTCATCAATCTTCTTAAGACACATGTTTTTGATTCTAGGACGAAAGTTAGAAGTCTCCTTAAAAGCGAGCTCAAAATGATTTGCAATGCCCAACTTAATTTCCTCTTTGTTGCCGGTCCACCTACCATTAATGCGAAGATTGATGATATTGTTTGATGCTCTATGACCCTTCACAATTCTATGAAAAAACCTTATGTTGCGATCCCCATCTCTAAAATATCTAATTCTAGATTTTTGTCTCAACATTACGCTTTGGCACCTATGGGCCAACTCAAAATCCACCTTAGCCGTCACTACCAAGTCTTCTTCATCTACGGTGAGACCCCTCCCATCATCTAGATCATCCAACTCTTTCATCTTGGTAAGCGCCATATCGATGGCCTTATTAATGCACCCAAAAAATTCTTTGTTCCACACCTTCAAATTCTCCTTTAGAGCGTTTAGCTTTTTTGCAAAACATTCGCCGGCCATACCTACAAAGGAAAAAGACTCCCAACAATCTTTCATTAAGGGAATAATGTTAGTGTCTTCAAGCCAAGCTAATTGAAAATGAAAGGGGCGAGCACCCCAATCCGAGTCCAATGAACCTATCTCGATAAGGAAGTGATCTGAGAAAGGTCTTCCATGACGCTTGAGAGCAATATTTGGGAAGTGCATTTCCCAATCCGAAGAGACGAGAAAACGGTCGATCTTACTCTTCTTATTTGGCGGTCTACCCCAAGTATATTTAGCACCGGAGAAAGGGACGTCCACAAGGTCAAGATCATTACAAAGGTCGTTAAAAAGTTTCATAGAGTTTGATATTCTACGACATCCCCTTTTCTCCTCCATAAATCTAATCTCATTGAAGTCCCCACCAAAACACAAAGGTATTCCATCCCAATAACCATGTAAAGTAGTTATTTCCAAGCGAAAATTTTTCTTTTCGTTCACATTGCAAGGACCGTAAACACCGACTAAGACCCAACGAAAATTATCCGCCAAATTGCGGCAAGAAATACTTAATGAAAAAGTACCTTCGAGAAAATCTTCCACTTTGACCAAATCCGAATTCCAAATTATCAAAATACCTCCCGATCTTCCATATGAGTGAAGTGAAATCCACGTACATGGAGTTGCTCCTCAACATTGTCGCACAATGTTTTCGGTGCAAGCCTTAAGCTTCGTTTCTTGTAACATGAGTATAGTTGGCTTCCACCGATTCACAAGATTTTTTAATTTTGAGCGCTTATCCGGGTCTCCAATACCGTTGACATTCCAAGAAATTATCTTACACATAACAGAAAGAAGTATCCACAAAAAAGAGCAGAACCAAGCAATACAAGCATTAACTTGCCTCGCTAACTCCCGCATCCATAACATCTTTGAAAGCATGCACGTGAGATAATATAGAATTTGTGACGAAATTTGATTCTTGATTGGAGAATTCAATCCCCGATACTTTACCGGTTTTCTTAATGTTGTCGAAAAGCCGCATCAATTTCCGTTGAATTCCAATTGCCATCTCCACATTATTGCCATTATCGCTAGACTTATGACCACCACTTGTTTGAGACGCCGCATCCTCATTATCGCACGAAAAATCCTTGAGCATTTCCAAACCTTTATTTTCATCTTTGCTTGATACTTCCTCATTATGATGTGAGAGAGGACTAGCACTAAATTGAGTTTCATTAGAGAGATTGGCCTTAAGTTGCTTTTTTAGACTTCTAAAAGAGGAATCACCCATAGAAATGGAGCTAGAAGCCGTAGAACCGCCGGAGTGCATAGAAGCACCAAAGGCATCAAGATCCTCTGGATTGGGAGCTAAGCAAATAGGCAAACCTCCTTTTGGGCTAGCCTCCGAGTGTCCTAACAGTTTCGAGTAGTGGGTTGAGTCGTCTTTCCGTTGGCCCATTAGATAAAGCCCAGTTCTAGTTTCTGCTGGGTCGAAAATTGAGACATTTGTAGGTTGAGTACTTGAAATGTGATTTGAATTAAAGGGAGGCCGTACTTGAGCAGAGCCAAAACTTGGATTATTAGGGCCATGTGTCCTTGCGCCATTCGATGCCTCTGCGTCACCCACTCCTTTTTTGCCATCTGTTGACCTAGACATAGTACTCTCCGCCTCTTCCTCTGTACTATTCTGAGCAGAAGCCATTTTCAGCTGTACTTGACTGACACCCATCTCCATCTTCTCACACAGCCGGAACTCTTCTTCTCCGACTCCGGTGGCTAGTTCAGCCATCTCCGCCTCTTCCTCTGTACCATTCTGACCAAACCCAACTTTTGGCTGTTCTTGTCTAAACCCCATCTCCATCTCATCACACAACAATCCTTCTTCTTCCATGACTCCGGTAGTTACCCCTTTCTTCCGACTCCAAACCCTATTACCCTGAGCATACCATTGATCTTTATCTATTGCTATAGGTTTGAAATCAGATTTAGCAGTTTCCAGTACTTCACCGATCAAGCAAAATTCAGCCCAAATTTTATAAGTTCCTAAAGAAATATCCTGACACCAAATACCGTTAAGCATAGATCCCTTTACCCTTAGCCTGAGTTTCGATAAGTCTGTAGCCATTACCGTTTCCGGGCTCACCTCAATCAAACCCCCACAGGAATCCCCTATGATTTTGAATGTGGAGTGTTCCCAAAGGTCAAAAGGCACCCCTCTAACTCCGATCCAAACTGGGTTGGTTTCCATCATTGTTTGCTTCGGAATTTCATTGATCTCATAGAACCATGGGTAAGTGCTTATTTTAGTTTCATTGATTTTCCATCTATTAAAGTTTCTGACCCTTCTGAAATCATTGATAGTTTTAATTAAGAAAACAGCCTTAGTCTCATCAGTGGGTTGAAGATCGAAACCGAAAATCCAATTGAATTTTTCCATCACCAAGATTCCCACTTCATTCCAGTTAAAATCATTTGAGCATACTTCGACAACCATTGTTCTATTCCAGATGGAGCTTAATTCCCTTTTTCTATTTTGACAGTTAGCATTATCATTTAGTTCCATTTTACCTGTTTGGTTAGTAACAGAAGTTGATTGTTTCAGTTTCAATTGATGTCCTTTTACCCAGACATTGCTATCAGGCTTAGCTTGTATAAATTCTTTATGTTGTCTTTTGATTCCATCTGAGCTATCCTTTTGTTGAATTGCTTTGTGAGTTGTAGGGTTATCCATCAGAGCTTCCAGCAGTATCCCAGAGCTCCACCATCCATCTCCATTTTTGCCGGCAGGGAAGTACAGAGAGGATAGGTACTCTCTGTTGTGCGATACCTGCAAACATATGTACTGCCATGTTCATTACTACTCCGAGATGCAGACATCCACTCCACATTGTCTCTATAACTCCAGGTACCTATTTTTCTTTCTCTAGTCTTTGCCTCTTCCTTCAACAATCTTCTTAGCCATACTCCAGCTTGAAACTGAGCCAGCAAAATCTTCTTTTTCTACCAGACCAAATAGCTAAATGGATTATGTTCATTTTCCCTTTCTTTCCCATTGATCCCCCTATAATCTTTCTCTCCACAGTTATTGATTTTCCTGTGCTTGAATGATTTGAATTAATTCTGTTCCTGTTTGCAACCAAGTGGAGATGAGACCCCATCCGACGAAGAACTTGGACGTGGTAAAAGAGTTCGTCGCAATCGTCAACGTGGTGAATGAGTGTTTGAATTCAGTATTTTAGAAAAATTACATGGTTTGAATTTCTTTAGTTGGTTTGTATTTGACGTTAATACTTCGTAACTTGGTTTGAAACTTTAGTTAATGAATTTTGTAAGTTTGGTAAAAAAAAATCGGTTCATAAAGCCTATTACATAACAAACCGAACAAATAGTTCGGCTGTTAAAAGAAAAATTCGGTTATTAAATCCTATTATCGTGATAGCCGAACTTTCTACATGATAAAATTATTTGATATTTTGTTAAATGTTCGGCTGAGAGAATAAGTTCGGCTAAGAATTGCACACTCCAGAGTAATGTTCGGCTAGGGAGGAAAATATCAACCCTAGACGAACTTCTGACACCAACAATCCTCGGTGAATTGTTAAATGTTCATCTAGAGAGAATAAGTTCGACTAAGAATTGCATAATCCAAAGTAATGTTCGACTAGGTAGTAAAATATCAAGCTTAGCCGAACTTCTGAAACCAACAATCCGTGGTAAAATCATAAATGTTCGATTGCCTTCAATATATAATGTTTAACCGAACTTCTGACACAAAATCACCTGGTAAATTGAAAATGTTCGTTTATAAAATCTTATTATCGAGATAACCGAATTTTTTACTTGAAAAAATTCTGTTATATTGAAAGTTCAGTTAAGAATCACATTGTTCGGTTTGAAACTTTATTAAAGTTCTAACCGAACATCTCAGTTCGGCTACTACCATTAGTATTTACTACCAGCTAAGTTCGGTTATTACCAATAGTTTAACTAATAGTTCGGCTACTATCATGAATTCAGATAGTTCGACTATCTGTGTCCTTCATTATACTAGCTGAACTTATATCGAGCTTGCTGAATCTAAGCTATAAAGTTTGATATTTTCACCAAATTTAAGCCAAAAACACATTAACAAATATATCCAGGTATCCGAAACATTATAATCTTCATCTTCTTCTTTGTGGTCTCGGTAATCTCGAAAAAAACTCTAATTTTACGGTTGAGTTTGGGAGAAGAACACATTCATTATCTAAAACAACAATATTTAATCTCATCTAACACTTAAAATTAACTAAGTTTAACTAAATCTAATTATTACCTTCTAATTAAGTGAGGGTATTTTTATCATTAGTAAAATTATATGGCTATAGGGAGGCAGGAATTACTTCCTAATAACCTTAGTAAAATAGGCGGAACGGTTCCCTCAAATTATGAGGAATCCCCAAAAATCGTTTATAATTATTGTCCTCGTAACACAAAAATAATTTCTCCAAAATATTTGTTTAGATCGGTGTTATAAGACCGGACTCGTTAGGTGGCCCAACTGCTTCAAGTATTATGGGCCGACCAATAGTACCATCGAAGTATAATAGACTTTTAACTCCTAACTTCCATACAAATTTAATTCACAATTCATAATAATAGTTGTTTGAAATAATTGATTTCAACTGATTTTTTTTTATTTTTTTAGTTTGATTTTCTTATTGCTTTTGTTTATCTGAAATAGTCATACATAATGCAGATGATGGTGATTTGAAAAACGACTAGTAATCAGTTAGAGTTTAATAAAACTCAATCAATTTGGGTTTAAGAATAATTCTCTTCCATGTTATCTAATAAGGTCGATATGGTAGATTAGATTGTTTAGATTGTTTGTACTATATATATATATTTATTTTTGATCGATAAAAAAAATTATATTAAAGAACGAGGAGTTACAAAAATGTAATTACAACTCAAAGGAGAAACAAGTCCTCCACCCAACAACAGAAGCAACCGCTCATTGGCAGAAGAAATGGACTCAAAAATGCCCCCTCAGACAACAAAGCTTTTCATGTGAATCGAAAAAGATCTTATTCCAGTTAACTATCACCTCATCAAGATGAATTGAAGAGAAGCCAGGCTTCGTTGGCGCCCAATAGAAGGTTTGAATTTTGTCTTCTATAATAGTAGAAAATTTTCGCGACTGACCATTAAAGGACCTGTTGTTCCTTTCAATCCAAACATTCCAAAGTATGCTGGTTGGTTATCTCTTCCAAATCTCCTTTCCCAAACTCGAAAAACCAGACCAATCCCAAGAAGAAATAAGACCCAAAACAGTCATTGGATTTGGTTCTAATTTCCTTGCACAGTTCCTGAAATAAGACCAAATCGAGAAAGCAAAATCGCAATGCAGAAACAGATGATTGATGATTGTTTGCACTACATTATTGGTGAATTCACATGGAGGAAGTCCGGAGGGTCAAACAGAAAGGTAGTACCTTGTTGTTGTTTTGATATATATCTTTTATGTTGTCTTTTAATTTTCCAATGAAATAAAAAAAATATATATACAGTTAGGTAGATTTAAGCCCCTGTTTCAGTACTCCGTAAAGAGTGGCGGTTGGTATTCTAACATATATTATCACTGGAGGCTTAAATATTTCTATCTATTTCTATATGTCGCGGTAGTTTTAAGATCAACTGCTTTTCTTCATAGCTGATTATTTTCACATTACAACAACAAAATGTTTTCAACACACGATATAAATATCAAGCTTGGCTTTGGGCTCAAGTTTTGTCGACTTATGGGATAATGCATAAGAGCAACTCCTATGGGATGCTCAAATTGATAAACTTGTCAATTTGAGTAAATGCATTAAACTTTCAGATTTAGTTTTCATAAAAAATAACCAGGTACATCTAGTATAGTCATCCACGACAGTTAAAAAGAAACGGGCGCCATTAAAAGAGTGAACAGTAAAGGGTCCACAAATATCAGCATGGATTAATTAAAACGGAAGAGTACTAAAAGAAGAACTTTTATTATATTTCAAACACGATTGATTTGCCATGGGAAATACATCACAAGCATGATCTACATTAGAATAAATAACATCAACTCGACTAGATAGAAAACAAAACCTAGATAAACTTGGATGTCCTAAGCGAAATTACCAAACATCAAAAGTTTTATTCTTAACAAATGACGTTATAGAAGGTTATAGAAGAAAGGATAAATAGATAGAGATCGTCAAAGTAATCACCCTGACCAATCACCTTCGTCGTCAACCGGTCCTGAAATGAACAAGAATCGGTTGAAAATTTAACAACACAGTCTGAAGCTCGTGTCAATTGTCTAACGGATGTAAGATTAAAATAGAATGTAGGAATAAAATAGACATTGTAAGGGCTTAATTATGGTGAAAGTTTAACCAAGCCCATAAATTGAACATGAGACTACCATCAGGAAGTTGTACTTCACAACCTTTAGTGCGACAATATATGTTTTAAAAAATGAGAGAGAACAAGCAACATGATGTGTAGCATCATTATCAATAAACTATTGAGAACGAATAGTAGATAGAATCTTATCAGTTAGGTTGACAGTGGGAGGAATGGATTTGTCACTAGCAGAATTCCTGAGCAGTGACATTAGTCCACGGTATTGATCAGGACTGAGTATGCATTAAGGCATCAATGATAGATAAAATAACATCAGAAGTAGTAACAGCTATGAGGGGGCGATCTTTGTTGTTCTTGCGTGGTGAATATCCATGTAGCTTGAAGCAATAGGACTTTGAATGTCCATGACATACAATGCTCACAAAAGTACTTAGAACGTTTGTTCGAATCATAAGTGGAAGAGATATTTGAATCAGGACGATATACCTGGAGAACATCAACATCAATTGTGGGAGCATAATGAACTTGCATATCTCTTGCTGCACTTCCTCCTGACAAACCAAGTTATGGATTTTGCGCACAGTAGGAAAAGTTTCTCTCAGCAAGATGTTGCTGCGAAGACTAGCATAATGATTAAAGCTTTAGAGAAGCTCCATAGCTTTGTCTTGATCAATAAGTCCAAGGTTCTACTTACTAGATCCACAAATACAAGCAAGGAAGAGTACGAATCGAACCATTACATCCCAAAGATATCTTATGGTGGTGTAGTAAGTAGACAATGATTGAGGGGTTTGCTTGAGTGAAGCAATAAATTGATTAAGTTGAATAAATTTTAGAGCACTTGTTTGAGAGAATCGTTCTTTTAAATCCTTCCAAACAAGTAAAGAAGATGGTAAATAATTAACATTACTTTTGATTTCGGGGATTGTAGAATAGCATGTCTAGCTGGAAACGAGAACATCAACGCGTCACCAATCTCGATGCTTTTGTGGTTAATGATAGGAAGAGGTTTCAAAGAGGACACCGTTGAGAAAACCTAACTTTGCTCTGGCACTAGGTGTCTTTGTCATACAACGATCCCAACTATTGTAGTTGTCATTGTTTAAGAGAGGTTAGACTAACGCAAATGTAAGGTTATCGAAAGGATGAACAAAATAGGGACCAACATATATTATGATAGTCTTAATATTAGGTGATTGAGGGGTTAAAGGGGTCTTAGGGGTTTCAGAATAAGAAGAAACAGAACTTTGAGTCATGATAATGTAGGGAAGTAAAGGTTTGAAAAACTAGAGATTATAAAAGATCGAACCAAGGGGATATACCATGAATAATTTTGGAATGCATAATCTTTATTGATTTAGTATGCTCATATTTATCCTAGCCATTTTGAAGGCTACTCAAAACTAATTTGGGACAACTTTTTTAAATCCATCCCATAGATGTGGCTATGGGATAACCTAGTGGTATATAAAAATACTCCAATGCTCTCTCAGTAATCAAACAATTACCATTAATTCTTTCACTAATCTAAAAAAAAAAATTTACAAAAAAATTTTTTTTTAATTTTTTTTTAACAAAAATATTTTTTTTTCAATTTTTTTTATAAAAATATTTTTTTCTAATTTTTATTTTAAAAAAATAAATAAAAATTCAATTTTTTTTTACTTTTTTTGATAACTTTTTGTTAAAATCATTGTATAATCGGTAGTTTAAAAAATCAATTTTTTTAAACTACCATATTTTGAATTTTTCCAATTTGATAATATTGTTGAAAATGTTAGAAATTTGATAATTTTTACATTTTGTTCATCAACAATTGGTAGATAACAATCTACCGATTATGTTAGTGTTATACAATTGGTAGATAAATATCTACCGATTACACTTACCGATGGAATTGCCTATTCCTGGACACATTTTGCGCTATAATCGTTAGTTTAAAAAATTCTTAAACTACCGATTATGCATGTTTAAAATGTTAGAATTTTGATAGTTTTTTCAATTTTCAATTTGGGCCTACATGCATAATCGGTAGGTTAAAATATTCTTAAACTACCGATTATGCATTTTCAAAATGTTGGAATTTTGAAAAAAATTCGATTTCCAATTTGGGGCTACATGCATAATCGGTAGGTTAAAAAATTCTTAAACTACCTATTATGTATTTTCAAAATGTTGGAATTTTGAAAAAAAAAATCAATTTCCAATTTGGGGCTACATGCATAATCGGTAGTTTCGGGCTACATGCATAATTGGTTATCTACTGATTATGAAAGTAGCCACAGAAATAAATTTTCTTAAACTTTAAATTTTTTGAATTTTTCTACTACCATAATCGACAGTTTCGGAAAATCAGTTATCTACCGATTATTTATTTCAGTTTTTTTTAACAAAAAATGAATAAAAAGCTATCAAAAGAAAGTAAAACAAAAAATTAAAAAAAAATAATTTTCTTTAAAAAATATTATTTTTACAAAAAAATAAATAATTAATTATAATTTAATTAATTAATCAAAACTAACACTAATTAAGTAAGGAAAGATTAACCACTAAAGAAAATATATGGGTAAGGGATGTATTGATATTACTTCATAATGACCTTATTTTGTTTTATTATTCGCCCCAAATTAGTTTTGGGTAGCCATCAAAATGGCTAGGATATTTATACACAGATTATTACAACTAAATCAGATAAGTACAAGAGAAGATAAAGGAGGAAAACCTATTATACGGTGATTAGAAAACTATGTACGACCGACTTTAATAAAAACTTAGTCAAAGTCGTTAAACTTGTAATCAATCGATTGCAACAGAGTAGATGTTGAGATGGAGATGTGTTGAAATAGTAAAAGTGGTTGTAGACAGTCGTAGACAAATACTCCATCCATTTCAGGAAAAAAGTTACTATCACTTTTTTAATTTAATATATTTTTAGGCTAAAATAAAAAAGTGATAGTAACTCTTTTCCTAAAACGGAGGTAGTACAAAGTATACCATTTATTAATTTTCTCTGTTTGACAACATCTGCGCTAATATTTGTAACAATAGGCTGCAAATATCTTGCATTGCCTACTTTCTAATAGGCTTAAAACAAGTGACAAACAAATTTCCTTAATTTTGTTCAAACAAATGTTCCACTAGCCTTGACACTTGACAAGTTGAATGACACCAATTATTGAGAAGCTGCGAACTATCCTAACTTGCGTTGCTACTCTTAGGGTTATGACCTTGTGTTTTTTTTTTTTGTAATCGAATGATTTGTTGACCTAATAATTTATGGATTCAGGAACCTCCTCATTCCTACTTTAACATAAATTTTCTTCTCAGCCAAGAAATATATGAGCTTCTCTGGCCATTAGAATAAAAGTATTTTATGAGACACCTTAACAATTCTTTGAAAGATATCTATCAAAATCCAAAAGGATGATATTGACTTAAAAATATCATATTGGTGTATTTGCTCTTACAAGAAAAGAAACCTTTTTGGTGTATGGACGAGAAAAAGTCGTCATACTCGTGACGTTGTCAAAATAGGCTGGCTAAGCCAAAGTTACAGCTAAAACGAAGAAAACAACAACGTGTTAACAGCTTTTAGCTGACACGCTAGAATTTATCATAAAAGAATTGTATATCTTATGTCGCTTGAATTCTACAAAAAAATAAAATCATAACTACTAAATTATATACATTCACTAAAATAAAATTTGATAAGACTAATTATCACAAAAGACTTCGTTGACAGTATATCATATGAAAATGGAAAACATCATTTAATTTGGGACGAAAATTCATAATGAAGCGACCCATTTCTCAGGTGACGGAAGAAGTACTACGTAATTAAAAAATTGAATGGTGATGCATATTGAATTACTGTGTCACCTGATTCATATAGTACATGCCTTTTAGAGATTTTAGAGTGTCCACAATGGTCGGAGGAAATCACGACTAAAGAGTAGAAGTAGTCTTTAGTCCAAAAAAAGCAGCCATAGCGGGATGACTGAAAGTAATCTTTAGTCTGGAAAAAACACTGTTACGGAATAAATCTGGAAATTTTTCTGGACTAAACAGGGTTTAGTCGAGCGGTGGTGTAGGTGTCCGCCTGATGGTAAGCGGATGTGTAGTGAACCGCTTGATGCCAGGCGTTATTCTAGCGTAACGCTTGAAAATACGGGCGGTAACCAAATCTCCGCCTGATCAAGCGCTCACCTAAGATTACGCCTGATGGAGCGTGCGTCTAGGATCACGTCCACTAACAGGCGATAACCAAATCCCTGCCCCATTGAAGCGTAACGCTAGAGATTCGCCCCACTTTAAGCGGAAGGTTAAGGCTCCGCCCCATTACAAGCGGAAGGTTATGGTACCGCTCAAAACAATTACCGCCTTCTTTACTAAAAAGAGTTTAATTCTCCAACCAAGCCTGTCAGTTTTGTGAAACTGACAGGGTAAATTCAAACCATTTTCATGGTTATTCACTTAGGCGTTTCATCGAGCACTTGGGGTACAGTTCTTATAGGTAATTCTGGCATGAATTGATGGTAGTTTCAGACATACACACTCTCCTTCCCTGCAACTGAGACAAACCCATTCCATGTAATCATACAAAACACCATAATAACCATTCATTCAATCAAACCATTCAAATAACCACCAACAGGATCACGACTACAGCTTCATCTTCAAACTCCATTCAAGACTAAACCCTCGATTGACAGTTTCAGTCACACCCTATTCATTCAAGAGATCATACTCGTACAACAACATTCATTCGAACCCTTTTCAACAATTTGTTCTATTCAAATTCGCAGCAGCAGTTCCATCTCAATATTGTTCTCAACACAAACCCATTCATTACCCTGAGTTCTAAAGCTTTTCAAACTTGAACACCATCACAGATCCATTCCTCATCTGTTCCATTCAATTCTGACAACAACCCACAATTATCAAACCATTCAATAAACATAATTAAACTCTAACAATCAGATATCTAATTTGTGGCTCGACCTGTTACGAACAGAGAAGAAGACTGCCTGGAAATCAATGCGGTGTGTTAATAGTCCGCTTGTGAACTAGGTGGAACATTAAGGACCCGCCCCGTGTTTTCCCCCACACACTTTCTCTCGCACGTGTACACAATTGATCAGGCGTAATGCTAGGGAACCGCTCCATCAGGCGTTTGTCTAGTGGTGCGCCCGTCTCTTGGGCGTGCTTCTAGGAGTCCGTCTATCATCAGGCGTTATCTTTTGTTACCGTCCCAATTCAAGCGCTCAACGAGATGTCCGCCTCACGCAAGCGTTATGCTAGACAACCGCCCGTCTCAAACAGGGTTACGCTGGACAACCGCCCAACAACACGCGTTATACTAGAGCACTGCCTGATCATTTTTAGTTTGGGCCGTTGTTTTTGGGCCGGACCAAAGAGTAAAAAATTTACTCTTTAATTTTTTGTTTTGATCCAATCATTGTGGATTCCCTTAGGGTTTACGTATTTCAAGTCTGTTTCAATCGAATGAATTCTTTTTCTTAGGAGATTAAAATTTAGGATTTAGTAGACTCGTTAAACCTGAACTGCGGTGAAGATCCATTGACACAATAACTTTACGATCTACAAGGTAATCCATACTCGGATTTGATCGAAGATATTATCGGTTTCCAAGAATTGTTACTTGGTCCCCAAGGGTTATAATTCCTTTTACAGTATTTAGTTAGTTTCCTTTTCCTAATAATTTTCCTTTTTAAATTTTGTTATCAATTGTATAAATGTATGGGTTTAACCTGTACCGTAACGGTACGAAAACGGATATTTATCGTGATGTATTTTCCTTGGTTGTACGTTTTGAACACGCATGTATAGCTTAAAATGGTTTGGTTCTTTCTTTAACTTTCAGTTTATATGTCTATTATGTAGAACGCGTGCTACCCTTAAAAGAGATGGTACAGTATTAGATTTGGTTTTCCTCCCTCCAAAGATTATATAGTAGAAACCTTAGCAACACTATTAGGAGGTGTACGAAAGTTTTGTACATTCAGAAGTGTCTAAAGCTTTTGTTTTTGTTTTGTTTTTTTTGTTTTTTTTTACGAATTGAGGACATTTCATAGAACGTAAAGAAGTTACAAGGGATTGTCCAGAATTTTGGCAATTCTTATTCCGGCATAAGAGCCTAGAATAAGAGATTCATCCAACAGAGATTGTTTATCCCTATTACAAAGTAAAGTTACATGATTAAACTGAAGGGAAAATAAATGAGCCCTGTAAATGTTCATTTGATGTGGAATAAAAGTTGGCAAAATATTCCATATCTGCTTGTTATAACCTTGCTTTCTTGCATTTTTATCCAGTTTATCATCCACCATGTTGCCAGATAGGTGCACAAGAATAAAACCAAGAAATTGTTGCAAGACTTTAGAATTCTCATTGCTTATATGATGGTCGCTTGATTCCTCCAAAAGATTGAATTTCCTTTTTATGTTGCATAGTCAATTATAGTTTTACAATCCCCTTCTACCCAGAAATCTATCAGCTCCATCCTTTTGGCCCCGAAACCTGCTTCTAACAAAGCTAATACTTCATATTCTTATGGACTGGTTGCATTAATGGTCCCATCTCCAGCTGTGATAGTTGTAACTTCATTAGTTTTCACAATTAAGCCATATCCTACAAGAAAAATGAGTCTTTCTAAGAAGCATCTATATTTAGTTTTTTCTGGTTCAGGTCTGGTTCCCTCCAGATTTTGTTGACTTGTATATCTCTTGTAGTTTTGTTCTCCTAATCAAGTAAGACGGTACTGATATCTTCATGAATTGACCAGAAGTGTAAGTGTCTTTGAATGGCTAAGGAAGTATGCAGACTTGATTTGGAAAAAAATTAGAAGATTCTTATGCATCTCTCTTTCCAAATCATCTAGCATTTGGTTGCCACTGTTACAATCATGGATTCATTAACAGAACCTGCTATCCATTTAGTGTAGAACTCCAACAGAGGAGAGTCAGACATAAGCTCAAAGTACATACGTGCTAATGGTGGTAACAGAAAAAACTACAGAAGTGTCTAAAGCTTGGTATTTGGATTTGAGCATGTTTTAGGGTGCTGTGCTATGAAGTTTCATAAACGGATAATGAATCTTACACATAATTTGTGATAAGATGCGAATAAAAAGGAAAAATATCTAATGCTCAAATATTTTATGAATTCAGAATCATACAACTTCAACTATAAAGGAAAATTTTTAACTTCAGTATTAATAATAATAAAAAAAAGATCTTTAAAATTATAAATATTTATTTGACTGATAACAAAAAACACTCAAAGAAAGGTGAAAACTTATCCTCTACCCTCTCAATTTACACCTCTTAATATGGGTACCTTCGGCCTTCTTGACTGCTTATTTCTTCTCAGACAAAGTCAACTCAATATAGCAAGGAGATGAATGTACGCTGCAAGAAACATAGAAATTTCCATTTAAGACTGATAACATAACATTGTTATTGCATAAGAGCAAAAGAGATGTGTCAGGCGAAAACCTATGGTTGATTCTTCCAGGGGCACGATAAGTTCTATATATAGAGTACATCGACATCTAAACCTTTCACCTGAAAAATGTTATGCCCCAGAGAAGAAATTGATTAATAAGCACTAACTATCAATAAAGCCAAAGAGATATGTGAAAAGAAAATTGGTTTAAGACGCATCAATAGCTATCAGAAAAAATAGAACAGGTTTAAAACAATCACATAAAGCTTTAATAAATTTCAGAAAAGGTTCATACCGTATGAAAAATTGATGTAGAATAGGTTGAAGAAGAACCCTTTTTTTGGCAGCTGGAATCAACGAGATTGAATAACAAACATTTACCGGTAAGTAAAGTAAGAAAATTGAAGTGAGAATACATCTAGTAAAACCGTAAATCAACAAACCAAAAATATTGATTAGCTTCAAAAAATTTCAAGAAACAACATTGCATCTACTAATTATCTCCCTCTTAAATTATCCTTTAATTCCACCCTTTTATACGAAATGATAAACTCAAGGCAACGAGTAGATAAACATTTGAAATGACAAGTACTATAAGAGTCGTACCTGTTGTGAAAGAACCTAAACTTCCAATTTTTTTGAAGCAGTCTGTAATTTTTTTTTTAAAAAAAACCTAGATTATTATAAATTGAAACAAAATGAAACATACAACTGTTTGGTTTTGAGCTAAGCCTTACGGGAGTTGATTACCTATATATTGAAACAATAATAGACAATATATTCTGAATCGGATTAACTGCTCTGTTAAATAAAAACAATTAATGCAAAAGGCTACAATTGCACTCACCAGTGATTAGTGCAGCAAGAATCTTCTTGGATAATGGGACATCTCCAACAAAGTCACTTCCAACATATATGCTCTTAACCTGTGTAACACACACCAGAGATGAGCAATCAAAAACAGAGAAAAATAAAAAAAGTAAAATACAGTCTTGTAAAAAAATAAAATTCTAAGACTCACAGGTTCGTATAATCCAATCCTTAAACCTTCATAGATACACTGACGGTATAATCCAGGGATAATTCCTTTCCAGAGTGAAGCCATGCCTTCTTTCCTTGCAATTGTAGCGGCAGATAGTACAAATCTACATGAAACCACCATAATGTAAAATAAAAGCATTTGACAAATATAATTCTGGGATGAACCCAAGCAAGGGGACTAATGCCATTATTCGTTCTATTCCACTAAAAATTAAGAATTAAATGGTTACCGATAAACTGAAGAATGATCACCATTTTTTGGGTTTGGGGTTATTTTTATTGTTTGTATTATCACTAAAATCTAAGAATTGGGATTTAGTAAAGCTAAAAGCATAATCGATCCAAGACAGAGAAAGGAGTTTAAGCAAGTCCTTATGTCAAAACTGCTAAACTCCTTAATATGAACTAAAATCAAATTCAAATAGATGGTACACAATGTAACAAAATCTAAGGCAACTAAGTAGAACAACAATCAGATTGATGGAAAAAAGGAAATAGAACAAGTTTTATTACCTAGATTCAGATGAGTTCTGTGAACCTGATTGTTGGGCGACAACTCCTTTACGGTTAGGAGACAGAGGTTTAAATTGAGGTAAGCTACCGTTAGGTGCCACTGGAGTAGGATCCGCTAGATGATAGGTTTTTGAGGAAACTGTACATCCGTATTCTGGAAAAACAAAAACATAATGTAACTACATTATATTGTAGTAAACTGAAGGTGTTGAAAAGCGACAACAAAAATGGAGCTGCGGAGAGGTTTAACCTATATTTATTTGACTTAAGATTTAAGAAAGACATATAGATTTCATAGAATTTGTGTTTCTAATTTGATTATCTTTTGATGAAGGATTATGCTTTGAATGCAAGTCAAACACTAACAATACAAAGAGAACTTAGCGATCATGCATTTGTGTTTGTACTTACCACCAACTCGGAATATGCAGCAAAATACTGAGGGAACTTTACTAAAGCTCCACCAAAGGATGCTTGTGTGGCATCCAGAAGACGACATATGTTCTCACGTACAGGTAGATCCTTCTGTAACAGAGTAGAAAACTTAAATTAAGTGTTTCAATGTGTCCCAAAAGCAGGAAAGGTTTAATCTGTTAGCATTTTAAAATCCACTGGAAAGTTGACCAACTTTTTTCCTCACTATCTTCACCAGCATAGGAAGAATTCCCATATCAAAGATGTGCCTGTGAATATGTTCTCCACAGGTATTAATCAACACTTCCAACAACTGTGAGCCAAGACAGATTTACATGGTTATATATGAAGTAACCTTATTTGAATAAAAAAGCATAAATTAAGTCATAACACTTCAGAAGCCAATATTGACAACCAATTAGTTGACATGCATTATCATGATCCAGAAAAAATAACGATAATCCAACTTAGACATTCACATATTCCACAAATCCTATAAATGACGATAGTTCAACTTTTCCATGGAATTCCCAGTATATCTTTACCTTTCCTTGCTTTTAATAGGATTTTGGAATACCCTATTTTTAATAATCGCAATCGCACGGTGTTTATAATATAGACAACGGTAAGTACGGATCGCACCCACAGGGAGCGGGAAAATACTGTAATCAATATTTCTAATCGACGAACCAGAAATGATGTTTTTGAACTTTTATAATTAAGAATGAAATAAATATATTGAACTAAAATAAAATTATACATTGACGGAGTCGGTATCTAGGAAATCCGGTTTCCACCAATCTAATCATATAAACTCAATTAATCTCCAGAATATATTTTCTAAATTACTCGAGACAAATATTAAATTAATCTCACGTCTCGGAAAATAATGTATTAAAATCCTAAATTATTGTTTCACCGGTATAATTTCCTTCGCTTCTAATGTACCAATTCTAAAACATTATTTATCAATCCTAAAGCTACATCGTCAAAGAATTTAACCCAAACAATTCTTATTGATATATCAATTAAAAAGTATAAACAATCAAGAAAATCACATAAACAATTAGATACCAAGCTATATTGAAGTGAAATTACTAATCATTAAATTATTATAGAACATACCATTAAAGATGACTATGAGTGTATAGCTAAATTGGTTTCCACTTAAACCTAGCTACAAAGTTAGCTAAACATGGAAAGGGATTTCTCAAAACCCATAAAAATAAATTAAAAAAAGTAGAGGGGAAAAGATTAAACCAAAATGGAGCTACGACGTTGAATCTGTATTCTGTATTCTTCCGTCAAAACCAGCCACCACCTTTCTATCATCTTCTCCTCGGTACCTCCACCAGACTCTACCACCTAACTCCATCCGTCAGAGAAATCCAAGAAAAGTCCCTAGACTGAAAAAACCTTCTTTGTTCTTTTCTTTTCTATTTATTAGGGTTGTACATGGCCGGTTTCGGTTCGGTTTCCATCCAAACCAAAACCGGAACCATTACCGGTTTCTAAAAATCTTACCATCACCGAACCATTAACCATCGGTTCGGTTTCTAGCCGGTTCTATCCGGTTTCAGTTTATTCCAGTGTATTTTGGTTAATCGACTGTTATGTAAGTTTCTTGGAACTGACAATTCAAATCTTAAAAAAAAAACAGATCACAGTTCAAAGATTTTTAAACCTACCTACAGACATTTATATTTCATACACATTCAAAATTCATAAACATTCTGAAACACAAGTCAAACATAAACATTACATCTTCATTCAGTTTCACCAAAAACTTAAAAAAAAAATACTAATCATACTAGATAATCGGTTTTCCACTGGTAGTTTGGTTTGGTTTTGAGCACAAACCAAAACTGAAACCATTAATGTTGGTTATTAATTTTTTTATCAAAACCCTTCCACTATTAAATGTTCGGTTCGGTTTTCCGGGTTACCCGTTACCATGTACAACCCTACTATTTATACTTACCACACCGACCACTTCTAACACTGGTCCATTATTTGTCCTACTTTTCTCTCTTTTCACTTTATACCCTCGACCAACTATGTCCACAACCAACTCCCACTTGCTTATGCCACCTTCTAAATTTCATAAGACCCAGCAACCTCTTTTTAATCTTACGTCCCACCAATTGGTAAATGGGCTCCACCCATTACTCTCCAAAACTTTGCCACGTCCATCTACTAAAACCCAACAGACCTGACTTACTTTCTCTCTTGGTATGACTTGTTTTCATTGCGTCAGATTTCTGTCAGACCATTCCAAAACTTTCAGTCCCTTCATTTCTTCAGTTTGCAGCGCCCTTCTAACATCAATCAGCCAACTTCCAGTTTTCAACCTCTTCGTTGTCGTCCATACTTAGCTAGTCTCCTCTCTCGGTGTTGTGAGTAACAATTGGCGCTTATTGTCGCAAACACCATTTTAACTCATATTTAACCAATTTATTTGTAATGTCGGATTTTAAGTATACAACATGTAAAAGCAATAAAATAACTAAATTAGTATAAAAATGATAACTAGCAAATATAAATTAGGTGGTAAATATGTATAAAACGTATCGAATACTCGCAAACCTATATTTTGTTAGTCCTCGAGCAAACCTAATTTAAGAAAAATAAATCCTAACTCGCTTTCGCAGGAATCGCGACTACATTTTGCATACGTAATAATCCTTTAAACCCATAGGTGTCCCTATCGGACGAGTTATAGTCTCATGAGGGTTTACAAGAGGTATACCCACAAAACCTTTACTCCAACTTCTAGCTACCTATGAACAATTGAGGATAGACACTAAACAAGCTATTTAGTTGGCATACTAAATTCTTAGGCTATAAGAATCATTACCCTGTAAGAATCCAATTGTTGTACACGAGTTTGCACTCAACGTATTAAAATTCATATAAGAAAGCAAAAATCTACTCAAATAATAATTTAGCATCCAAAAATGGATAAAAATTGTCAACATTCATATTGCTCGAAATCAATCAAATTCAAACACATGGATATATTAGAAAATGGAAATGGAAGTGATAAAAGGTGTTTCCCATGTTTGTCTGAAGGTCAGTGCCAGGATGAATCCTAATGGATTGAGATACGCTCCCACTGGTCTTAATTCTTATACTAATATCAACTCAGCTGGTATATACAAGGCCCCAGCGGTCGACTTATTGATAATAAAACAATTATTTACTTTTTTTTTTCATTCCAGTTTTTTTTTTTTTTGAAGTTGGTCTGAATAAATGGGGCTTGATCTTAAACACTCTAATTCATCATGGCGGCGATAACAAGTCGATACTAGTGTCCCACCAAATCACTTAGAGAAACACAAAATAAAAAAATAAAAAAATAGAAAGTGATATAGTTATGATGATTCCGAGATATGTTTGTTTAATGATTATCATGTTATCTCTAACAACTGAGTTAGGCAGTGAGTTATGAATAGACCATTAAGCTAGTAACGCCAATTCCTATAGACAATAATTAAGTTTCCATCTACCTAGAATGGTTAGTGTCATCATAAATTGTTCACAAATCTCTAAATTTTGGAGTTTCTTATTAGCATCAATTTTTGGAAACTCTACCCCCAAACCTAAATTTAACATTGTCCTCAATATTCCAAACTTTCCAACCTAGAATGGTATGTAATAAATATAAATATGAGAAACAAATGTAAATCAAAGAGAATGGATTGGAAGATTTCACCTGATTGACGTAAGAAAAGTAGTATTCTCTGTAACAAACATCAAACGATAGTAAAAACAAAGAACACTGAAAATAAAATAAAAACAAAAACAAAAATTCTAAAAAGAAAATAAAAACAAGAAAATAAAAATCTACCAACTGGATATGTAAAGAAAGGATTTCCATACACTAACAACCTGAAAATTTGGAGATCAACCCAAAATACAATATTTACAACCAATGACAGCCTCACACTCTCGCAATAGCAACATAAGATGATGAGACTATAAAAAGAAAATAGCTACCCCCAAACCTGGTTTGTGCAAAATATATATCATTTTGAAAAAAAATAACCAAGTCAAAGGGTTCGCTAGGGATGAGAACTGAAACTATAGAAGAAACATGCACAGATTCATAGATGTCGCGAGAAGTTAAGTAGTCCAACAAAATTTTTGAGGCTCACACATCTAATCCTTAACTAGGAACCCTGTAGAAAGTTGGGTTAACAGATCCAGGAGAAGTGACACATGATGTGGATTTAAAATCCTCTATCTTTTCCTCTTGCGAGGAAGTCGACAAACCCTCCAAAATCTCTAGTGTTACATGGTCATCCATGTCCTTAAAAATTCTATTGATTCTCCTAAGTCATAGGAAAAACATGTACTATCATTACTCTCATGTAAAATCCTTGAGAGCCACACATCATCATTCTCAATACAAACTGATTCATCATCTAAAACGGTTTCAATATTAATATCATCAGTATTAGAAAAATTATAACTTGTATCCTCAGTAAGACCACAATCATTCACCTATTGCGTTAGTTGAGCAACCGATAAATCAGTTTGTTTATCAAGTTCATTAAAATAAGCATAGGTTTTACTCAATTCAACAAAAAATAACTCACTAGCTTTGGTCCGTTCAACAATCTCATTGTTGAGGCGATCAAGCAAAGATGGTGGAGACGAGTCACAGTAGAATGAATGGTCTCTCTCATATTGTGGCTGAGAAGCATGTGAATAATAATTGGAATCAGTAAAATATGGCTCACAACCTGGGTACGATTGGTAATAATCATAACCTTCACAAGGTTTGCAATGATCATAACCGTGAGAATAATTCCAATCATTATTTACACACTCTGCTCTCATGGGTTCCTGATAATGTGAATTTTTACAAGCATATTCTCCAATTGTTTCAGTAAATAACTACTTTTCTGACTCTTCTTTCTAGAACTTCTTGGATAAGTTCCAAATTTCCACAAAGGATGTCATGTCACGAGACTCCATATATACAAAGAAAATAAAAACAAAAATTTATATAAAATATAATTAGTGCAAATTTGCTCCTACCCTTATAATTGGAATGGAAGAGTTCAAAGAACTCAACTAAGTATTTTCCCACTTCGAAAAGCAGTACTAGTACCTGGTATCAACATTCAAAATTTAGGGTAACGAGCATCCAACCTGTCCAAATTGTTTAATATATAACTCAAAAGCAAGAAACTCGTGAGTATTTTGCAGCAGACGAATTTTGTTGACCTAGACGACCAGGAGCAACCCCAAAAGCACCTGAAACAAAATTCTAATACACAAAACTAATCAAAAAGAACTAAAAATCCTAAAAATAAAAAATTGTACAAAATAAAAAATAAATAAAATAAAAACCTAAACTACGATTATAAAAGCAAAAAGACTAATTACAATATTCTACAACCACTCCCCGGCAGTGGGGCCAAGAATTAATATGATTTTGGAATACCTTATTTTTAATAACCGCCATCGCACGGTGTCTATAATGCAAACGACGACAAGTACGGGTCGAACCCACAGGGAGCGGAAAAATACTGCAATCAATATTTGTAATCGACTAACCAGAAATGATGTTTTTGGATTTTTAGAATTAAAAATAAAACAAATATATTGAACTAAACTAAAATTATACAATGACGGAGTCGGTATCTAGGAAATCCGGTTTCCACCAATCTAATCATATAAACTCGATTAATCTCTAGAATATATTTTCTAAATTACTCGAGACAAATATTAAATTAATCTCATGTCTCGGAAAATAATGCATTAAAATTCTAAATTATTGTTTCACTGGTATAATTTCCTTCCTTTCTAATGTAGCAATTATAAAGCGTTATTTATCAATCCTAAAGCATACATCGTTAAGGAATTTAACCCCAAGCACGACATATCAATTGAAAATCATAAACAATCAAGAAAATCACATCAACAATTAGATACCAAGCTATATTTAAGTGAAAGTATTAATCATTAAGTTATTATTGAAAATACCATTAAATATGACTATGAGTCTATAGATAAATTGGTTTCTACTTAAACCCTAGCTACAAAGTTAGATAAACATGGAAATGGATTTATCAAAATCCATACAAAAAAATTAAGAAAAGTAGAGGGGAAAAGATTAAACCAAAATGGAGCTACGACGTCGAATCCATCTTCTGTATTCTTCCGTCAAAACCAGCCACCATCTTTTTGTCATCTTCTCCTCGGTACCTCCACTAGACTCTACCACCTAACTCCATCCGTCAGAGAAATCCAAGAAAAGTCTCCAGACCGAAAAAACCTTCTTTCTTCTTTTCTTTTCTATTTATACTTACCACACTGACGACTTCTGACACCTGTCCATTGCATGTCTTACTTTTATCTTTTTTCACTTTATACCCTCGACCAACTATGACCAAAACCAACTCCCCCATTTGCTTATGCCACTTCCCAAAATTCATAAGACCCATTGATAGACACATTTATGTGTCTAATTTGTTCCCAATTCGTATATTGTTAAGCTCGATTGTGTACTAACTGTGTCATTTTATGTACTTGTAGGTATTTTTGGAGAATTAATAAGTGTGGAAAAAGTTGGCTGAAAAGTTATAAAGGCACCCACTAAATTGATAAAGGCACCCATAAGAAATTATAAAGGCACCCAAGCTTTTTATAAAGGCACCCAAACTTTTGAATTCAAATGAAATTGTGGCGGGAACATTTTTCTTCTTAATCTGTGAGAATCTGTTGCGAGAGTTGGAATATATTTTGGCAATATTTTGTTCGGCCTTCACTAATAAGAATCTTAACAGGTTTGGAAACTCGAGAATATCAGAAATCTCGTGATTAAGTGAGTAGCATCAGGAAAGAAATTATCGGGTAATAAAGAAGATTAACCTGAATATCTTTTCTCGTGACCAAGAGCAAAGGCAGGATATATTCTCGAGTTCTGTAATAAAAACAGAATCAAAAAAATAATCGTGAGTTAACTACCATGAAGAAAATACGAATATTCGGTGATCAAGATCATGATCTGTTGAGAATGATTCTCATTAAATAAAAAGATGTTTGTAAGATTTGGAAGAGGATTTGTGGTTGTAGTATAAATATAAGACATGGGTTATCATCAAGGGGGGTTGGTCAAGGCCTTTGGCCGAGAAAAGAATCGAAAAAAAAATACACAGACAAACTCATTTCTGCTGCTGTTGTGAAAAACCTGAAGAACATAAGGCAGGTCTGAAACGTCGCTGATAGAGTTGCTGAAACAGTTGTATTTTTACAGCAACAGTAGTCCGTTCTTTTACCCGTGATCTGTTCTCTCTTCTGTATGCAGAGAATACGCACTGTAACGCTTATAAGCGTCTCAGATTTCTGTGTAACTATTTTCTTTTCTTTTTCTTCTTGTTTAGCACTTTTTTGAGCTTTGTAAAATTATTTTGAGAAAGTGTTGATCATGAAGAGCTAAACCCCATTTACTGAGGTGTTGGAGGAAGCCATTGTTTCAATAAAAGTGGTACATTTCTATTTTAATTAATTTTTGCATTTTTTTTTATGATTATTTGCCTTGGTTAAAAATTTGATTTATGATATTTATTAAGCAGTTGTGATTACGTTAGATGGTACATGCTTTGGCTTAGGTCTTAGATGTTCCATGCTTTTGTTATACAGTTGTTACTTTAGAAATCTACTTGTTGCAATATTTTAGAATCAAATTAAACGAAAGAATTGCATGAATATTGAGTAGATTGAATCACTTTAAATTGGTTAATGGTGAAATCCATAACCTCAGTAATTTGTGAATATTATTTTAAATCTTTTGTGCATATTTTTAGTTTAAAAATTAGTTTATTAAAATCTAAATTCAGTCTTCACAAGTTCAAGAGAACGACACTCTATTTACCACTATTAAAAATAACATCACCCATCAAGTAGGAATTAATGTTTAGGCCCAAATCTGTTGGGATTTGGACGTTCTAGTCCGGTCTCCCTAGGCCTAGTACTAGTTAGTACAAAATTCTCCCGTATAGACAATTCAGTCCAAAATTTAGACGAAATAGTCATTTTTTCCACCGATCCAAAAAGGTACACTTTTTCTATTACCCAAAATATCCTTAAACTATAATAAGTTAGTTTTAGAAAGGGAAAAATCGGATCGCAGAAAACCGAGAAGAGAGAGGTAGAGGGAGAGAGGCGATTTCGAACTGGAAATTAAAAACCTAAAAACGAGCATTACTTCTTCGTCTCATACATCGAATAACCTATCCAGATGCTGCTGTTGAAGACGTTGTTAATAGATTCGTCTCGTTTATGTATTAATTTCTGATTTACCTTAGTTTCACTTAATTCGTCAAATCTTTTCTTCATTTTTTGATATCGTAGATATTTGATATTACAGTTTCATCAATTTCGGGTTATACAGAAGTTTTTGGAATCGATCGAATTCATATCTGATTATTCGAGGTTGGTTGATGCATTCCTTGTCATTATAACAATTTGGAGGTAATTTTTTTTTCTTTTAGTGTAGTAGTCTTTCGGCCAGGTCAGCTTCCTCTAATCCGTAATCATGTTTATGTTTATTTGATTTTACGTGTATCATTATAACTTTAATTGTGTTTGTTACTCTACATATGAAATCATTTGTAGCTAACTAACTAACTAAATAACTAACTATATATATATGTGTGTGTGTTATTATAATGTCTTGAATGGGATTTGCTACTGATTTGTATAAGTTTTTTTAAGTTTCAACTGGTTTAGTTTCGGATATGAATTTTTTTGTAGAGATCAGTGATTAGGTTAGTGGGAAGAACATATGGGAATTTTTTATAATGAGAATGCTTTGTGCGGATCTTAGTAGAATAGTTGATTGATTGATTAACTCTATTTATTTTTACATAATTCAAATACCTTGTATCGGGTTTGGGTATGTTTATAAAGGAATTTTGTATGACATTAAGAAGGTTGTAGGAGCCAATTAGACTAGTTGGAATTCTGTGTTTACTTTCAGAATTAGATTGTTAGGCTTGCAATAATTTAGTTATTGCTATCTTGGCGGTAATCTACAGTTAGGCTCATAGTGAGATATTAATTGCTTGTTTTACAATAACAGGGTGAGAAGAGGATTCATATCATATGAAGACAGGGCAATGCAAGTTTGGTTTAGCATGTAAATTCCATCGTATGCAGGTGATTAATTATCTGACCATCTCACAATGGTTTATTTCAAATGTTTGATTATAGTGTTAGGTGCGACCCTGGAAGGGACCAAGAAAGCCTATATATGGTGGTCCAGTATGTTGGCCTTTAGCTGGTTTAGTCACTTAGGAGTGACATGAGTACAGAGTTTGAAAGCTTTCTGACAGCAAAAAACCAAAAAAAAAATATATGTAAAATGTGAAATGGTGCAATTATAACTTCTTAAGTGAATCAATTACATATTAAAATGTGGTTGGATTATACCATTGTGTGAGTCAATTACTAGGATTCGAATTTGGATTTGATTATCTGAACTGAACATGCTACTAATGTAATCTTTACTAAAATACCTTATGAAACACTAGTCATTTTTCTCTATAACATTTTTGTGTCGAATAACTTTTGCTTGCATTTCTATATTCAAGGTAGTTGGAAACCTTTTATGATTAAGTGATTATTGACTTTTTACTTTATGTAATTTACGTGGGTGCTATTTTAAAGTAAGATCTTTTTATTATTGAATTGTTAATGTGTACATAATTGTATAATATTGATTCTTAATGTGCCCATTGTTGTATACCCGAAGCTAACGTTCTTTTTATTGATGTACTTGTTTCGAGGGGAAGAAATGAAAGAGTTCTTTAAGGACTGAGGTCTATCCTCCAGTACCAAAAAAGGTATACATTTTCCTCTATATAGTTCAAATGATATTATTGTTTTTTGTCTCTCTTCGTGCATATTTTCATTTGAATCAAAATCTCATTTATTTCAAACAATGAACTTAAGAAAAATCAAATTGGCAGGACGCTTTAACGTTTTCAATTTATTAAATTGCATATCTAACAAAAGCATATGCATATTATTGTACATTGTACTTGTTCTTAGTGATTGTTAATTTGCACATAGTTGTACACATGTTGATTCTTAATGTGTACATAATTATAACATGTAGATTGTTAATATTTACATAGTTGTACACTTGTAGATTGTTAGTGTGTACATAGTTGTATGCACGTTGATTTGTTAATGTGTACATAGTTGTACACCTGTAGATTGTTAGTGTATACATAATTGTAAACATGTTGATTGTTAATGTGTACATAGTTATACACATGCTGATTATTAATGGTGTAGAACTGTATTATACATTGATGCACCTTTGACATCAATGTTTTTTGGTTTTATGTATTAAATTTAGAGACTCATAAGATCAAAATGGTAGATCGCCCAATCCAATCACAAGGTTTGTGGAGGTTGATGGTTCAAATCCATCTGAGTTTCCGTGTTATGTTTATATAATACGGGTAGGTGTGTACATACTAGTGCACCAGTGTAATTCCCACGAAATAGATCTGTTTGTAGTTAAATAAGATTGATTTGTTCCATATTTTGTAGGGGTGTACATATTGGTGCACCAATGTATTTTACATAAAAAATAGGTTTGTGTCGTACGAATGACTGATTTAATGCATGGTTTATAGGTGTGTACATATTGGCGCACCTGTGTAATTTCCATGAAAAAGTAGGTTTGTGTGTAGTTATAAATGATTTGTTCAATGCATGTTTTGCAGGGGTGTACATATTGGCCCAGCAGTGTATTTCCAAGAAAGTATGTTGCATGTATGTATGAATGATCGGTTTTATGCATGTTTTGTATGTTTAAAATTGCTGACATCATCATGAGTCACTTTGGACTAAACTGTGAATATTTGGACTAACTTATAAATCAGGAATGTTATTTATGTACTTTCCATATTTTAAATAAATAAAAGACTAAATTGTACCTAGCTGAATGGGTCAAGACTAAACTGTATTTCTCGGCGTATTTGGACTAAACCGTTATTTACTCACCCAACAACCTCTTTTTAATCTCACGTCCCACCAATTGGTAAATGGGCTCCACCCATTACTCTCCAAAACTTTGCCACGTCCATCTACTAAAACCCAACAGACCTGACTTACTTTCTCTCTTGGTATGACTTGTTTTTCACTGCGTCAGATTTCTGTCATACCATTCCAAAACTTCCAGTCCCTTCATTTCTTCAGTTTGCAGCGCCCTTCTAACACCAATCAGCCAACTTCCAGTTCTCAACCTCTTCGCTATCGTCCATACTTAGCTAGTCTCCTATCTCGATGTTGTGAGTAGCAATTGGCGCTTTTTGTCGCAAACGCCATTTTAACTCATATTTAACCAATTTATTTGTAATGTCGGATTTTAAGTATACAACATGTAAAAGCAATAAAGTAACTAAAATTAGTACAAAAATGATAACTATAAATATAAATTAGGTGGTAAATATGTATAAGGTATGCCCGTATCAGCTTGCTTCGCAGTCATATCAGTCGCCGTATCAGCTTGCTTCGCAGTCATATCATTCGCCTTATTAATCTGCACAACTATCATAACAAATTAACATCCCCAAATCCAAAATAAAAACTAGCCTAATTTTTTTTAATAATAATACATACCGAATCAGCATCATCATCCATCTCGGTTTCTTCTTCAACATCAGCAACTCTATCATAATCATATAAATCATCATCCATTATGTTTACTACAATACCCATCTCTCATGTCCATCTATGTAGTCATAGATTTATATGTAACTTTCTTGATATACATTTTTACCCGATTCAACAACAGAGAAAACAAAAGGAATAAATCCTTGGGAGAGTGGTTGAATGAATGTTTTAGGTAATTAAAGAGTTTAAGGGGTTCATGGAACTCCACCCCTCTTTTTGTTGTTTAATTTTGCCTCTTCAAAGATAAATGGGATACGATCAAACATACCGATACTACCCCAAGTAAAATTTCAGTATGTAATTCATTTTTAATTCTATTTATTATCTTTTAAATTGAGTTGATAATATAAGGCATACATAAGAAACAGTCAGAAGATCCACCTTGTAATTAAGACATTTGTATATATGCGAATAAGAGTTACCAAGTTTAATTAAGAAAGAAAGGTGTTATGTTATGTTATGTTGGATTTAGGAATGATGTGACTATCAAACCATCATGAATGTGATTTTCTGGACTCTAACCTCTTCACCGTTCCATTAGACATGGTATGGCAATCAACCTGGTTGAATAGAAATATAGACGGTCGGCATGCACAATAAAAAATCAGTAATTATTAGTAAAACACTTTGGAATCATTTATACACTTAGTAGTGCATATATACCTGATGAGTTAATACTTGGGTGATGGCTGAGCGTAATGGTGCCTTAAGGAATCATAAGTCTAACGATAAACCATGTTTGTCCATAAAATCAAGTGGGCAGATAAGCATCAGTGTTTATTTTTCATACTGCTTCAACAAAAATTTCATCCACAAAGTTTTTTTTCCTTTTCTGATGTGATAATCAAGGATATATTAGTACACTTTAAGAAGCACTTAGTAGATAGTTAAGGAAAAAAATTGTTCTAGTGTACCTCTGTATGGGTTTGGTATTGTGAGCTGCTGAAGTGGCTGCTCATAGTCGCGCTGGTCTTCCGACTTCAACGAAAGCTATAAGCAAACAAAAACTCTATATTTTACTTATGATCTGGTAAGAAGTTACTTAAACTTTTTAGTACTAAAAAAATGATGTCTAATCAACCTCAACTTTTGGCATCATCAACCAAGAAAAGTAAACCGACCTTTGTAGAGAGGCTCATTACATTACTTCAACTATTCAGTGACCTAGCCTCGAACGATTTATATCCAACTTAGCTTCTCTTGCTCTAAGAAGTCTTGATTCTGTAACAGTGAGAGGTAGTAGAGCAAAAATTAATCATTTTTACAACAAAATTAATCTCTTTTATCGATTTCTTAACCCAAGAGGATGAATAAAAATTAAAGGTAACATCTCCATATATTCAGTGTTGATTTCTTAAGATAAAGAGATGGAATGACCATCAAAATCAATCCTTTGCAACAAAATTAATATCTTTTCTAATTTATATTGATTTCTTAATAAAAGAAGATAAACCAAAATTAAAGGTAACACGTTTCTATATACTGTGTAGATTTATCAAGAGAAGAGGATACATCAACATAAAGATCAATAATATTTCAATCATAATCAATAGTTTAATCAGAAGAAGATGAACAAACACAAAAAAACTAAATCATATTTCAAGAGATCTGTTGTTCGTGAAGCTAAAGAAAAAAATCACAAAAATAAAATAAAAATGTAAATAAATCAAACCTTGGGGTATCTGTGAAGAAGTTTGATCTGGTGATGGTCTAAAAACTACACATAAGAATTGAAAAAAAACTTTAATTTGATGATTGTTGCTGCTTCATCACCGAATAAAAACTGCAAATCTATCTCTGGCCTTTTCTTCATGCATTTGGGTATGTAAGATTTCTTTGCAGTGATTGTAAGGAAAAAGAAATGACTCCAATTCTATTGATTGCCAAGAAATTAATGAGCTTAAATCCATTGATTACCAACAATTTGAAACGGCTGGGAGAAACATGGATGGAGAGCAACTGAAAAGATATTGATGAACTGGGATTGATAGAGAGCAACTGTTGATCTAGGGGGTGGACAGAAAGATCGGGTCTGCAATTAATCAGCTGCTTGGTGGAACAAACTCAACCATCGATCTATGTAGTCCACATTACACAAACTGCCAAAGTTGAATTACCACACATCAGAGCTTCGTAGGGGAGATACACACCCAAACGAAGCCTTTCGACTGAAGCGCAGACGTCGATTTGAAATTCATCACGGAATCCTAATCATTTCATGTCCTTCCTCATTATACCTTTAAAAACTGTTAATCCTGACCGCTTTTTATTCACCCCTATAAATAGATATATCCTGATCACTCTTTATACCCCTCATAACCCATCTCACACTCTTTATCTTTTCCCAGATAAAATACATCAATTATTGGGTTGTCATAAAGTTTTATTATTCATCTCTCTTTTATTGCGGATAATCAAATCACTTGTGATGATCAACATAAAATTAGTATGCGCTATGTTCCATTTAATAAAAAATAAAAAACTAACATCGCTCCATAATAAATAAAAAATATTGAAGCACCAAAAAATGTAATTTGAGTGTGTTCTTCTAGCAAAAACTGTAAATGTGCATAAATTTATTTTTCGAGACCCTGTCAGTATAAGACGAGATTTTAAGAATTTTGCACTTGAACTGAACGTAAAATGTTGACCAAAATTAAGAAGGGGTTTTACGGCTAAGTAAGATACCACTAGTCAAACATGAACTTAAGAATTCTCCATGCCAACACGGTTTTAAAAATTTAACGAAAATTCCAAGTCCAAATAGAAAATGCACTACAAGCTTGTCTATTTGTTCTTTCTATGATCCCTCAACTTTCACTTATGAAATCCCTAGATTTGGTGTTGTATTTAATAAAAAATGGTGTTCACTATTTCACTGCATATCGATGAATTTTAACTAATAACCCAAGCAATTCTAACAAACTAGAAATGGACTTATACTTTACATTAATAACGACATGAGAGTATGAACATGAGTTACCGATCTTAATACTCGATCACATAATAAATACGAAGGTTGGTGTAGAGAAATAAAGTATTTATCCAATAATTAAAAACTATAAAAGGCTACATAAGAACTTAAAGATAAAAAAGTTGAGGAATTTGTATTACGTGAAATCTACTATAAGACTCATTTTTTCAGATTTTTTTTTTAAACCCATGACGGAAAACTTAAGGTACGTACCTATTTTTCCAACAAATATTTTTGGTTCATAATTTTAGAAATTCTATTTTCGTTTTTTCTTTATCCCAAAATTAACCTTCCGTCCATGTTTATATTCTTCGTTTCTGTTAAAAGAAACACAGGATTCGTCGACTCAGCTGTAAACCCACAGATTTGTCTCCGCCATGGAAGTCTTCAGCCTGTAAAACCCTAGATTGATAATCCTAATAGGCTTAGTTAGATCCTTGTTTCTTCTTTCCATTGGTAATCAATGAATCTAGTCGGAGCAGAAGGGTTATTTTGATTTTTACGTGTTTCGATTCTCATCAGCTAAGCACTGTTTAATTTTTTACGTGTTTCGATTTTGAAATTGAGTTGTTGATTCTTGTGTGTTTAGTTAATTTATGAAAGCATTGGAATTTCATGTTAGGTTTTACAGGATTGGGTTATTTTGTCACTGTTTTATTTAGAAGGCTGATATAGGGGCTCCCATATCAATAGAGGGGCTCCTCTAATAAGACGAAATAGGGACATTATGAAGTAAAACTTAAAAACCCCTTATCCATAATATTTTCACAATACCCAAACCACCCCTCATTAGTAATCTTAATTACATTAATTAGTTTAAACTAATCATGATTAATTAAACATAATCTTTTACCTAATCAAATGATTTGAAATTTTTTTTTTTTTTTGAATTTGTGTTTGGTGGGAAGAAAAACTTGATGAAATTTAAGAAAATTTTGTCGTTTTTTTTTTAAACCCTGGATTTTGATTCAATCAACCATAGTAGCATTTAGATACCTCTAGATTAAACTCTTGATCTTTTTATGGCTCAAATTAGATGAAATCACGATTTGAAAGTTTGATTTTTTGTGATTCAGAAAAAGTTACGGTTGGGTTTCATGTCGAACCCAACCGTAACACCAAGAACATCCAGACTTACGGTTGGGTCTTGTTGAAAACCCAACCGTAACTGGAAGAAAATGAAGAACACCATTTCAACACAGAGTTACGGTTGGGTTTTGCCTTAAAACCCAACCGTAACTCATCCTTTTGAGCATTGGTTTTTGAGGTCAAATTTGAGTGTTAAAATCAAAATTTTGAAATTATTCAATCATTTTAACTAGATTAAAGGTAAATTGGGTCATTCAAACAAAGAAAAACCGAAAAACACAAAAATTAGACAATCCAATTTTGAGTTCACAGTAGAATTTACGGTTGGGTTTTGTCTTATAACCCAACCCGTAACTAATTCTGTTAGCTTTAGTGCATGTTTCATCATATAGTTAAGGGTGGTTTTTGTCTTGAAACCCAACCGTAACTAATCTTTTAACCCCAATTGTAAAATTAGATAAATATATTTTGAGATTTTTTTCATTTCTATCTTGTAGAGAATTGAAAGACGGAGCTAACCCAAAAAAA